>JAUYWV010037674.1:0-16455 GCA_032274565.1 Nematoplana nigrocapitula
GAACACCATACATATGCCCAAGCCTAACCAAGATGTCCTGTAGGCACGTGAATTCGCACCACCTCTCAGGATGGTCCTCAGGGACACAGTGTGCGCAGAGGCACTGGAGGTTGCACGATTGTCCCCAAGAGAAGGTGATCAAGTGAGGTGAGAGTTAGACTCTGCAGGTATTTACGAACCTACTCAATCACAATCTCAAACATGTTTTAAATACTACATGGCAATGTAACATGTCAGACTGTTATCATAACAGCGCTAAGGACGGCCAAAGAGCACCTGCAAAACTTCATTTAATATTGCCTATTTGCTTATCAAGGGATACAGAATTTAGTATCCTTAAATAGGCAAGGCTGCCCGATCTTGTGCTCGTTTCCAGAGGATGCTCTACACCCACGGAGATACATCCGTGCAGACTGCACCTGATCTTCTTCTAATAACTGTGCGTCTTTTTCCTAAAAGTTTTTTATAACAGTTTGTAATGTTTTTTCGAAATGCTTTTGTTGGAAATGTAGCCGCGATATTTAAACTGGCTTGAAAATGACTGTGAGACAATGGAAAACCGTTTCCCTGAAACAAAAATATTTGGTATAAGCATGGTTCTATAATTTTTATTCTGAGAATTCGTTTCCCTAATGCCAATTCTTTACCTGTATACTATACTGAAAAGCGTGTTGAACTGAATTTTTCGTACACCTGAATATTGTATTGAGAGCGGTCGAACATCTACATAAAGGAAAAACACGTTCAATTTAGATTGTTGTATTCTCTTAGACAACTTTCTGAGGGGTCACACTCCTACAATTTAAACCAATATCAGTAGATAGTGATCCATATTTATTGGACTGACTTGGGTTGAGAATTCATCGTACAATTAATTCACTTTTGCCCATGACATGGGATTTTCTACCTATTCGCATAAAATTGTGTTGAGAAATGCTGTGCACATAAAAGTCAAAGCTAGCTAAACACATAATCTGGGGCGTCGTTCTTCAACGAGTGTATTCATAAAATATCCATACATATATAAGACAACTTATATTCATTAAACTGAGTCTATTATAAGATCTACATGTAGACCAACGTGTTAATATAGTTAATTTATTGACTTCAATTAACCCGTACTATGCTTGAGTTATTAAATATTAAAAGCTTCGCCTGTCGTAAATTGATCTTATCAGCAATCTAGATCTCTACATAATGCATAGTTCTTCTAGTGCAGTGAGTAAGTAGGAGGTACTCCGCATAACGAAAATGTCGTGTCATTAATTTTGATTTTGGCATTCAGGAAGTGTCAGAATTGAGAAGACTTTTATGGTAGGACGTATATTTCAACTTTCCCCCGCATTTGAATTTTAATTAAAACTCCTATGGTGAATGCTAAGATCAGTAATTCCATCAGCATATACCTGAAATAAAGCGGTTAATTTAGCAAACAAGATCTACACTCAATAACACTTGCATACTACCTAGTTTATTAAGATCGATTTTGTGCGGGAAACGTGGTTTGTTGTTTTCTTTTCTAAGGTAGATTTTCTTGACAATTGTATTTTTCCAAGGTTTGTGATAAGCACAGTTTTATGGTATTATCTAACTTATTGCTTTGGTTTGAGAGGAAGAGTTCCATTGAATTTACAAGGGAACTCAGACGGAAGAACATTTGCCTATACATTTATATCTCAATCATAGTGTTTTGTGCCAACACATACACAATTTCATTGGACATTAATTAAAATTCTAACTCCAAGAAATATAGAATCTATAACAATCAAGAAAATCTTGACAAGTGTCCTTTGGCTTCAGTTAGGAAATACTGTTTCTTTTTCAAAATATTAATATTATTTTATTCAATTATAACCGAACATACAAATATGTACCATACATAATACAATCCATAATTCATAGTCGGCCAATACCCCTCACATATAAGGAGTGAGCGGCATTAGCTACCAAAAATTGTCAGCTAATTCAGAAGACACTTCATGTCAGCAATTCAGACAAGATCATGCGTATAATTCGTTCGCTTTCCCATAAAACAGTCTTTTGCATTTCTCTTGCCGTTCTTTCTAGTTCTCTCTCATTGTTAAATATTTCAGCAATATCCTCTTTTAGTCTTTATATTCCTCCTGGTAAGCATACCGATGGTATCACTTTTACCGCATATCCGCCTCTTCGTTCTCGCAACTCGAAGTTCAGTTACTGACATTTTCGTATATTTTTCGTTCTTTTCCCTTCTTTGTTCACTTCACTTGGACAAGGATATATCAATTATCATAATCGTTTTCTCCTCTGTATCTTCTGGTCTTCTTGCTGCACAATTCGATCGTTCGCATGCTATGGTCCCAATCCCAGTACAATTAATTTCTTTCAGTCTTTCTCTATCTATCATATCCCCCATTTTCTGCATATCACTTAGTCACTTTCGGTAGTAATCCGTTTTCGACTGCCCACTTCATTACAAAGATTTTGAGCTCGTTATTATTATTATTATTATTTATTTATTTATTTGACAGCAGGGCAAAAATTAATAAATTAATTTTATAGTACAAACAATAAGCAGAAGAACAATAGCAATGAATACGCAGGGATAAACAAAAACACTATATTAGATCTAATAATAATATATAGTAAACTATTCCATAAAATAAAAATTTAACACAATTTTCTAACCTAACTAGTTTGTACTGTAATACAACATTTATAAAAAGTTCTTCATGTGGCTAGGGGTGCCAGAGGAGAAAATTCTATCTTGCTTACACACCTATTGTCCAAACACTTTACTTTTATGATATGGCATGCTCGACAAGACATCCACCAGAAGACCGGTTTGGGGTTATTGCCGAACATGCTATATCTGAAATCAAAATCGCCGTTAAATGAGGCGTATTCGTGGACTCAAAGCATGCAGTAGAAGGGGTATCCACACGTGCTTACAACGGTAAGTCATAATATACGACAAGCCCAGCGTGTTCGACAGGCGATCTGAAGACCTAGGAGTTAAGTAGTTAGACTACTAATCACAATGGGGTAAGGGTTCGAATACTACCCAGTACTGACGAGGGGCAATAGCGCGAAACCGGTCTGCTGGTGGATATATTTTGTCGAACATGCCATATCTGAAATAAAAAGTCCTCGTTGTATACCTACTATCTGAACATTTCGTTTATATTTAATTATAATTGAAAAGGTGCATTTTGAATAACTAGTTCTTAATTAGTGTTCTGATGTAGTGTATATATTGAGGTAGATTATTCCAATTTTTGGTATACAGTATCTAGTAAATCATTCCCTATTTTCAATGCCACTGAAGAAGTGCACAGAAAATGGCACATGGTATTGAGTTAAAAAGAGCTCGGATAGGACAACTTTGGGATGTATGCTGAAGAAAAAACATCTCTTTCTCAGCGGCTGTAAGTAAATCTTGCACAAATCTCTGTGTCAGAGTAACAGTTGTTTTCACGTTAAAAGAAAGCGGCTTTTTCTGCTACAGATATTTGCAGTGTCACTGGTTATAGAAACGCTTCTTGCGTAAATAAATACAATATTTCAGAGAAAGATCCGAGGAACATAAACGAAACTGTCGGAATCATTTCAACTTGGTCTAAACAACAAAAACAGTCCTAGTTACAACAAGAATTTGAAATGCCTAGCAACACATCAACATGTCTAAACCAGGTGATGGTAGCATCACTGACAACTTCTAATGGTGATGCTTCCATAAATTTGAACAAAATAAATCTAGAATTTGTTATTGCTGTTTTAGTTTTTAATTTTCAAAATAAACTCCATTTTGCAAAGAAAGTCTTTTGCATCTATAAATTTCGCGAAATTTCAATTCAGATAAACTTTTATTTATATTTTTTAAATATATCTTCAGAATATTCTCAACTTCATACATTCAAAACATTTTTTGTGTGTGTTATTAAGTGAAAGTTTTCCCTCTGAGCTTTTAGTCAGCATGAATATTTCACATCTGGGCTTATTTGTTTGTTCACTCGCGCGCATGTTAATGCATCCGTTGTCGCTTTGGTAAACAATAATGGTTTATATAGCAGCATCCTGTCCTGGCTTTGTTTTAACCAGTCAGGCAGGCAATCAGCTATGGCAAGAGACGAAGATATCTCTTTTAACGGGACCGGGAATGCCATTAGTCAATGTTTGATGAAACAACTGACTTCTGTCTTTCATCAAACAAATCTCCCATCATTTGAAAGGGAGACAGGTGGTGAACTTATGCATATATACATTCATCCTCCTTCCCGTTGGGGTAATACGCCTATTCAAAACGAGTTATCTATTAATGATTCAAGAATAAGTAGAAGAAGGAAATAGGGAGGAGCATGAGAATCGGGAAAACTAGTTTTCTTTATCTTTGCTGCAAAACAACACGTGTGTGTGTGTGTTTTTGCGGTTTTCGGTTTCCCCAGTCTACCGTAAGAACTCTCAACCAAATATCGACAAACACAGTCCCAATAATGCTATCTTCACTTTCGGCTTTCTTTCAGGTGACTTTTTCTAGTTCTCACGCCTTATAGATACGACAGTGATGAAAATTTGCGAATTTATATTTCATATTCGATGCAATGAAAAATCTATTTGGAAACCTCTACATCTCTGACGATAACAAAATGTACAGTATATATCCCATCTTTTTCTTAGAAATGTAAACAAAATTTGAGGGAGGTTGGAGATATTTCTTAAGTAGAGTTTTGAGCAGAATAAAACACATAAAGCTGTTACCAATAACAAATATTTCGGGACTAGTTTCGCCTATCTGGTAGGCATTTTCAAGTATACATTTGATAAGTGAAGCAGATTATTAAGACCATAGAAATCGGATTGGTTTTTAATATCTACAACTGACACGCCGCCATTTGCATGTGTTGTAATAGAAGCTGTCAGTAGTGTGGCAAAATATGTGGCGGAGATAGACGTTTTTAAATTGCGCGCGGCTTTAAAAAATCAATACTCCGCATTTCTAATGCATTTTGCCACACTAAGCCAGCTCCTGGTGTGTTCGCTAGTTAGCCATATTAAATCTGCTTATGTCGCTTCTATAGATTAAAATAGCTATGCCCGCAATCCGATTTCTATGGTGTTGCACAATTGATCTCATGCAAAGCTTAGTACCAAGCCCCTGACTGTTCTACAACTTATATAGATTTTTTTAATAAACTCCATGGCGGCAAAGTAAATTTACAAAAATAATGTGTAACACTTTTTATGTCAGGGTTTGCTTATTTACACTGTTTTTATATAAATGTTCTACATATTGTTTTGGAAATGTTTTACATTGTTTTGATGTAAAACCTTTACATTGTATTTTTGTTATTTGTTTACATAAAAACAATGTAAATAAACAAACCCTAACATAAAAAGTAGACCACATTTTGTTTGCAAATTTACATTGTTTACTATTGACCTATGTAAAAGGATAACCAAAGCAGAAATAATAAAGCCAAACATATAATAGACATATAGTATATTACATTCAAATAGAAAAAACGCATAAAAATAAATATCTTATCGTCGGTTAGTCAGTTAATTGTTCTTTTCGACGAAGTCGTTAAGGCTGTGTGCAGTTTCACAAGGACTTAAGGTGGAGTAACTCGCATTCGTTCTGAAGGGTGAGGACGGTGCGTTTAATACAGCGTCCGAGATGTACTTCTATAGGAGAATGCTGAGAATGAGCTGGACTGAGAGGCGTTTCAATCAGAACATTCTCTATACGTTGAGTGTCAAACGAGGACTGCTGACTGCTGTCAAGAGGCGGAAGCTAATATACTTCGGGCACATCTGCCGCCGTCCCGAGCAAGAGCTCCAAGCAGGTGCTGCTGAGTGCTGAACAACCCTCTAGAAAGAAGGCGTAGAGGCCGCCCCAGATCCCAATATTTCGATAACGTGAAAAGGTAGATGGGTGACCGCACAGTGGAACTGGCAGCAGAAAGTACACAAGATCGTGCTGGATGGAGAGCTCGTGTAAAAGGCACGACTGGCGGCGGTGGCCAAGCATCTTCATAGTGTAGATGGGTGCCGTGCACGACGACGAAGGGTCTTCTGGTACGGGCGGAAAAATAAGTCCTGGTCAATCAGTCGGTTCACCAATGTGGTGGGTGATGTAGTAATTCCCGGTCGTCGAGGGGACGCATCACCGCCCCGACCTCCCGGAGAAAAGAGAGTGGGGAGGAGAAAGAGGGACACAAAAGACAGAGGGAGAACGTGGGAGAGATAAAGTGAAAGTGAAAAAGTGGGAGAAAAAGAGCAAGAGCAGAAGATAAAGAGAGAGAGAGGAAGAGAGACAATGAAAGAGAGAGAAAATAGAGAGAGAGAGGGAAGAGAGTGAGGGAAGGGTGTTAGAGAGAAAGTGAGGGACAGAAAGAGGCAGAAATAGAAAAGAAATGAGATAAAGAAAGAGACAAAAAGAAAAAATGGGGGAGAGAAAGAGGATGAAGTATAGAGAGAAAATGGGAGAGAGAGAGGTGAAGTGGGAGAGAGAAAAAGGAAAAGAGAGAGAGAGCAAGAGAGAAAATGAAAAAGAAACCGAAGGTCTGGGGAACGCAATATTCTGCTGACCGGACCAGGACACCCCCGCCACGAGAAGGCGGCTGCATGGAGAGAACAATGTTGTGGACTGAAAGCACGACGAAACATCACCACGTTCGGTGTACGTTCAACCGTTCTCCGGCAGTGTCGATGTCATCAATATCGATCTGGCACTGTTGTGGCACGTTGTGCTTTATTCATAACAACATTTGCACGCGTACCTGCAACGGGCCACTGGTATAAAATATGATTATACAGTGTATCTGCTGTGTATTGCGGCATGGTTCAGTTATAAACATCAGCAGGATAAAATATAAAATTGACAATCAACTAAGATGATAATTCTAAACTGAACTAATTTACTGAAAAGTTCAATTTAAATAACTACCACTAAACAAAACTAGGGCGGAAACCTTTACGGGAAAATATTTTTAAAATATGAAGCACCACAATTTGATAGAGTTTTATTTAATGAGGGTCTGAAGTTCTTAATGGCAATGGTCTCCATAGCCATAGGCGTTCCCAGCTTTCACCAAGGGAGAAGACCAGTTGTACAGAGGAGCGCCATTTGTTATACTTTTGTTATACTGTACATACAGTATATATAAATGGTAATAGACAAAAATAAAAGATTAAATGTGACATCAAAGTTGATGGCAAAGAACTTGAACAAGTGACTGAATATAAATGCCTTGGAAGCTGGATTACAGAGGATGGTAAATGCGAGGAAGAAGTGGAAGAATTGGATAGGCGAAAAGTGACTTTTGGAAATTTAAAGAAAAGATACTAAAAATTTACATAATTTCAGTAGTAGGCATGTTAGCGAAGAATGGACATTTAGCAAAAAATATCATAGAAAAATTCCATGCATTTGAAATGTGGTGTTACAACAGAACAAATTTGAAGATAAGCTGGACTGAAAAGGTGACCAATGATGAAGTCTTGAAAAGAATTTGAAAAAGTAAGAAATACTTATTTGAAAGTCTTATCAAACGAAAAATGAAGTTTGCAGGACATGTTATGAGAGGATCCTCCGGACAGCTACCTGCTTTGGTTGTAGAAGGCATGATAGAAGGGAAACGGGACGGAAGTCGGCAAAAGAAGCTTGGGGAGATGATATAAGAAATACAGCGAAAGTAAAAGCATCGGGATTACAAACAGAAAGGCTGAGAACAGACACAATTGGCGTGTTATGGTTGCCAACCAGAAGAAGGAAGGAATCTAATGATTATGATATCGGATATTTGCAAATATTAATTTGATTTATTCCTGCATATTAATTTTGATAAGTTTGTTGTTTATGTTTTTATGGACCAAATAAAATATTATCGACGACAATCGTAATGAAAACACTCGCACGTCATATAAACTAAGAATAGAGCGAAAACAGAATTCCACAGGCGGCGAACACAACACAGACGAGACAAGACACTGCAACAAACTGCTATCTGAATATTTATACTACATTCTGTTCTTCGGCAAATGAAAACTTGATATATCTGATGGGCATCACTTCTCAAATTTAACAACTTTACCAAAATTATCGAAAAGACTAAATTTTATTGTAGAGATATAAATTAAGTGTAAATAATGAGTAAATAATTGATTCCCTTTTATATTTTGCGTGAATTTTGTGTCTCTAATGTGATACCACGCGCACACAGATTTACTTAACAATTTAGAAGTGGTCGTCTTCTGTAGTTGCTTTTCTCTGACTCTCATGGCGAAACACCGAAGACATCTACTTCAGAATGAATATCCCATCGATTTTATTAGAACCTACGTAGAAGCTGTTCGCCGCCAGTTCTCTTCTATTCCTAGCTTTGGGCATGAGAAGAAGAAGATATTCCTTGATGTGCCATTCATCAACGATGATATCACCCAAAAAGCAAAGGAACGCATCAGATTCGCTGTCTCTCGTGCGGTCCCTTCGGTGTCGCTGGCTTTTTACTCAAAGACCCGACCCCTCTCATTTCCTGGTTGGCAAGGATCGTGTTACTGACACTCCGACCTCTATGATTTACCTATACAAGTGTAGCTGTGATGCTGCATACGTCGGAAGAACGTCACGTTCTCTCAAATCAAGGATGAATGAAGACGTACCTATAGGCATTCTCCAACACCGCATCGGGATCTTCTATAGCTCGACCACGCTCCGGAGGCCCTAAAGTCACGACAATAAGGGACGACATCGTCATCAATCGCTGTTTATCCTTTCATTACAGCTGGCGAAAAAAGGAGCAACTGCCGGAATCATGCGCATCCATCGAATGGACCGCACACGATACCCCAAGATTGTTCTCGACTGGCGTCCCGGTAGGCAGTACACCAGGCGTGTCGTGTCGGAGGTACCAAGCTCAGCTGGGCGAAAACGATTGACAGAGACTTTGCGGAGCGGGGCTTGAGCGGAGCGGAGGCGAGGAGGATTGTCGGTGACAGATCGAGATGGAGGAGGGTGGCGAGAGGAGACCGTGCTTTGGTGGCAGAGCGACGGCGATCTTATCACCGGCCCTCGACCTGACGACGACATCACCAGAGCAGGTCTTCTACGGTGGTCCTATCAAGGGCTACAAAAACTTCCTCAAGAGTAACCCCCAGTACTGCCAACTTGACCTGAAACGCTTGGAGGAGCTAACCGCCATCAGACCACACTGGTGAGCCACGTCCCGAAAAGCATTCGAGCCACCCACCATCCAACGTCATTGCTGTCCGCGGAAGCTGCGCTGCTAACTCGACCTGCACAGCCATCTGTGGGTCCACAACAGGAAGAAGCCTTGATTCAGGAACAAGGATCCCATCCTCGTCTCCGAGGAGACCGAAGAGAGAGGGAGTTTTCAATTCTGATTTGCCCGACCATCTGGTTTGTGGTGGCAAACACGCAATAGCAGTTTACTCTGTTGCATTCAATTGTACGGTTTCGTCTACCTAACAGTCTTGGAGGTAGAGATCAATTGTTGAGATCTACGCATATTTCCATTATTTTTTGGTCTTTAACCAGTTTTTATAATACTTTTATTTCCCTGTAGGTTTCTGATTTTAATGTATAGTGTGAGGAATACCTGGATTGTTTCCAGTATCTTGCAAGCACCAGTCAGCGTCGCCCTTCAATCCAACTTTGTCTATCCCTAACACCTTCTGTATCTCTCTACCGTCCGTTTTCGCAAAGAGGGAGCTCTCTGCTGTCTCTGATATTTCATCTAGGATTAGAGATGCGACGATATCTATACTGGATTTGTCTGACGAAGAGATTCCAGTAAGAGTGGCAGTGCAGCTTCTTGTGGAGGGAGTGTGTATATATAGGTAAATTCTTACTATGTAGCGGTCTCGTTGACAGCCCTGATTATGCTCTAGATGATGTGTTAAGCAGGCGCGGAAACCGTCAAACACTTCTTCACTGGCAGTTTGGCGGTCTCTGTTCAGAAGCGTTTCTTAAAAATTAGTGGTCTCAATGATCTTGCTTTTAGTCCTAGATTCTCGGTTGGCTTCTTTCGTGAACGTTTAGTCATGGTGTAGGCGTGAGTCTATTAACAATTCATGTTCTGATAAGTGGAATCATTTTTTCTGTTATTTTAATGTGACTTGTTTATCCCAGTACTACTGTAACAAGTATTTAGGAAACATGAGAGCCTGTCTTTGTTATTTGCAATTGTTAATCATCAACTTTACTCATACTTATTATTATTTGCGATCGTTTTTTGTAGATAATATCTTTCACAGTATGATAAACTAATGAATATTATCTTATGTAGGTAAGTTGTTTAAATTGGAAACTAGCATCTTAGATTAAAGCAAGAGAGAAGAATTTTTTATATTGAATCGTAAATTGTATTCAACAAAACTCGAAACAGAGTATTTGAAAACGAAAAGAGCATAGAATTATTCGGACAAAAATGTCCGACCCTGGTATATCCACTTTGACCTTGATCGTTTGCTTTAGATGATTTCCTTCGGGAAAAGTGGAGACTTGTATGGCGATAGTGGTGGAGGAGGAGGGATATTTGACACATTTAACCATTTTAGACATCTTGGTGCCATTATTTAAAACAGAACAATAAGGAGATCAGTTGTCGACTTTCAATGAGTCTTAAACACTGCAAAGAATGACGAAGCTAGTATGGCAAGAGCAAGAAAAAAGACAAAACTAAGAAACCTCGGAGAATGCATCTTCCCAATTGCCACCTATGCGTGTGACAATTGGGTCGTAAAGAAGTAAGATGAACGTAGGATGACAGCTTTTGAATACCTCTTAATACAATGTCGGAGAAATAAAGATATCAGGGACGAACCGAATGTACAAAATAAATGGTTGATTAGCAATGTTACGAAAACAGAAACTGAGACCCTTTGTGGATGTACTTAGGCATAAGGGAATGGATAAAACAGTTCTCGAATCATATTTTTCAGAAAACGAAGAAGTGGTAGACCTCATCTGCAGCTGGGATAGTGCTTTCAAGAAAGTGTGTGATCTCAACTAAATCTAGAACACCACAGATTCAGATCGACGAGTTTGGGAACTGAGTTAAATGTATAGGACACCTCAGGTTCAAAACGTTGAGCGTGTGAACTGAGCTAAATGTAGGACACCTCAGGTTCAAATCGTGGAGCGTGTGAACTAAACTAAATGTAGGATACCTCAGATTCAACTCGTCGAGCTGTGCGTGTTTAGTTTTTATCCTATTATTATATTATTGTAAAAAAGCTTACATTGGTTGGTCATACTTTTTGTTATACATCCTTAACAATACTTATAGGAATTGATTTTAGACGGTAATCTGCTACTTGTTTGCAGTCAGTGGGACTTCCACACCGATTACAGGTGATCTTGAGTCAGATTCAATACAATATGAACTAATATTATTACAAGTGAGACATAACAACTTAACCATATTACCATGAAAATTCAGTTTTACTTATATAATATATATATATATATATATATTATTAGTATTATTATTATATTACTTATATAAGGAGAATGGATCAAAAAGTTTCGTTGTCATTGATTTCAGTGGCAAAATAAACAGCTACATAAAATAAAAACTAGGAAACCTGGAAGAAATTGTAAAAATGTTTGACTTTCTATTCTCTGCTGTTCCTCCGCATGTCCCATTGGATGGCGGAGTCGAGAAGAGAGGACAGATTGCTCCGACTACAGGTTTTGTCGATCCGATGATGGCGGGTGAAGATGAAGGCTGGATAAATTTAGTTTGCAGAAGTTCATGTTTTCCAATTACATGTGTCTGACAAGTAGGCAGATGCTGAAGGCACGTATGTAACTTGTGTAGTTAGTAAAGGAAATGGCACGCTTGACGATACAAAACTGAGTGAGTGAACCAGGAGAGAACGCGAGAAAAAAATAGGAATTCAGGATCAAACATGGAAGGAATAGGGGGGCGATGTTTGTAAGGGAAGGTAGTTGTTGGCAGGAAGGGAAGACGAGTTAGACAGACAGACAGATAGACAAACAGCCAGCCAGAAAGACAGACAGACAGATAGATATCCAGTCCAGATAGATGGTTGAACTGCGGTACTGTACATTTTATTCAGACTGGTTCACGTTTTGCCAACAAGTTCGTCAGTCAAAGATGTACATGTATGTATGTATGTAGGTAGGTAGGTAGAATCATCAGCAGAAGAAGCGAAGGAAGCCAGCCGGATTTAGACTGATGTCTGTGCACTGGGATGTCCCCGTATGTCCCTGTAGTACGCGCGGCCTGTGCCTCGAATTCTCGAACGGGAGGAGCGAAGAGGGGAGGGTCTATCGGATAACTGCCATCCACCGTCGACCAGCACACAAACACAAACGCGCTTGCACACAGCCCTGTCTGTGCTACCCGACTGCAGGCGCACTATTGGATGTGTGCATCCTCTGGTTGTGGGTGGATAGAAGCGCAGAAGCAGCAGCCGCAGAAGAAGAAGAAGAAGAAACAGACGTCTCTCGCGCGCTCGGTCGCTTTTCGCCTTTCCTTTCTCCCCCGCTCCAGTAGCAGCCCAGCGTCACTGGTGGTTGGCACACGCTGTTCCCTCCTCCTTCTGTGTGTCCGCGTCACGTTGTCACGCTGCCGCAAGCAAGCAAGCACCAACCCGCACTATCAGCACCAGAAGAACAACTCTGCGGTTGGGTTGAGGGGTCATCAGCAGCTATACTGTGACGACGGTCCCGCGACGATCAACAGCGCGGTCCAAATGAGGGCAGGTCAAGGGGCATCCACCCAGGATGTGCAAGTACTCCGTCTCTCCCGGGACAGTTTGAGCCAACCATGGGGATTTCGAATGCAGGGCGGAGCCGATATTGGATTCCCTCTAACTGTACAGAGGGTAAGTAGTCGCTGTATCTTCCTTTCTTCCTTGCTAAGCTGTTTGTACACCATATGAGCAGAGGGATAAGCCGCCAAGTTATTCTCATCAACAAACGATCTCAGTTTTGGCAACAGCGCTATATTTCTGACGGCTACAATTAGTTACAACACATAAGGCTGATTGTACTTCGTGGAGCACCTTCTGTCGATGTAATTCCCGGCGAAGAGGACGTGTCACTGCTGACCTCCTGGACCAAAGAGAGAGAAGAGGTAGAGAAAAGAGAAGATAGAAAGAAAGAAGGGGAGAGAAGAGAGGGGAAAGAAGAGAGTGAAAGAGAAGAGAGGGGAAGAGAAGATTAAAATAAAGAGAGAGAAGAACAAAAAAGAGATACTGGAAGCGAAAGAGAGAGAGAAAAGAGAATAATGTGAAAAGAGAGGAGAGAATAAGAGGGTAAATGAAAGACAGTTAGAAGAGAGAAGAGAGAGAGAAGAGAGGGAGATAGAGAGAATGAAAAAAACAGAAGGAGGGGAGAGATAAAGGAGAAGCTGAAAGCAAGCAACAAAGAGAAAAAAGAGTGTGAAAAAGAAAGAGAATAAAGGAAATATAAAGTACAACTCGAAAACGAATTTCATGAAAGTACGTAGAGAAGGAAATGCCAAGATTGAAAACGATGATATGGAAAATTTAGAAAAATGAACTCAAGTCTCTAGGATCCTGCACCACAACAGAAGGAAATAGCATAACATAAATGAAGATTAAACTGTTGAGATTACAATGAATGCCACAATTAACCTTGCAGAAGTGTGGAAATCGATCTTCTTGAGTTTGAGTGTAAACGTAAAGCAAAGTTTGCTGAAGCTCCTCCGACTTGGAGCATTGATTTGCATGAAGGGAAAGTTGGACATTGAGGAGAAGAAAGAGAAAATGATGGTCGAGATATTTGAAGTTTGGCTGAGGAGAAGCATGCCAAGAGTGGCAGGAGAGGAAGACAATTGAATAGATGAGGAATACTGTAGGAGTTCCAAAACAGTCAAGCTCATTGGAGATAGTGAAGAAAAGTAAATTGAGGAAGTATGTATGTTCTTTGGAAGAGAAGAGGTGACACCAAGGAAAACGGTTTAATTTTGCAACTTCCAGGGTCTTCAGTTTAGTGGTTATTCTCAGGATTCACACTCTGGCGACCATAGGAGATTTCGTTCAGAAATTCCATGAGATCAATATGTACTTGAGCAAACGATGATAATCTCTGACTGACTGTCCCCATTCTGTTGGTTATTGTCTCTTTGCAAATAAAAAAGAACACTTCTAGTTTCTTTTCGATCTTCTGTAGTTTTATTAACGGAAAAGCAGCATAATAAATAAATGAATCAAAAATTTAACACTGACTGAAAAAGCGATAAATAAAACTGAAACTCTCACAACGAAATAGCAATTAGTGGAGATCGATCATAACTACCGACAGAACAGGAAAACATCCCGTCTTCTCAACGTCATTTGCTAAACGACTGGGTATCTTTCAGAGGGCACACTATCATACGAGCTCTTTGTTTTCTGTAGGTAAACGTTCAGTGGGTTCAGCGCATTTTCATGACCTTTTGGCATTTCTCGTGATGGTCATATCTCATTTGCATTGTTCAACCCTTCTCTTCAATTTCTCATTTAATTTTCTCCGTCCTCTGCTTCCTTTCGCACAAACCTCTCCCTGCACTGTAGCCAATACCAAGTTGGCACATCTTCTCTTCCAATGATCATACTTCCCTGCTTTCCTTCACCTTCTCCAACAAGTCTTTCTCTTTTGCAACTCCTAGAATATTCCTGATCCATTCAATTGTCTTCCTCTCCTGCCAACATGCTCTCAACACTCTTCTCCATATAGACATTTCAAATATCTCGACACAATTCCTTCCTCTTTCTTGTGTCCCCAACTTCCACACAGCTGAGGTTTAGCTAGCTTTTCTTTGAAAAACTCAAGCCGAGGTTCTTTGATTTCCTGACCTCTACCAACTAGGTTAATTGTGGCATTCCTTGCAATCTGCACAGTCTAATCTTGAGCTATCATGCTGCTAAATGATTCTAATTCGACAGATCAGTTTTTATACACGATGAGTGAGACAAAATGTAGCTCAACCAGACATATAGCCAAGAACGTGAATTATAAAGCGTTTGAGAAACATAGTCATCCGAAAAATGTCAGACACGTCCAAACAATATACATCAATAAAAGCAAATGCTCTTTCCCTAGGCGAGGGGACTGTCTGTGGATCACAAACTTTCCGACCCAACTCTAGCACACTAGCGGGGGTGTAGTGGTAACATGATTGCCACGAACACCGAGGTGGCCTGGTTCGATTCTCGGCTAGGTCAACCTCTCATGATTATTTTCAGTGTTGCTGTCCAAAGACCAGGTGCTAACGGACAGTTCCCTTTGCGGTGCATCGACTAGGTTTGTCAGGACAACAAAAGACTATCCGGCGTTCGGCGTCTCCACCGGTTGATGCTTTACCCACAATAAAAATAGTTAAACCATAAAATAAACGTTCATCATCCCATTTTTAGTTAATCAAACGTTTTAAGAGGAATCGAATGATGTCAAACAAAATTTCATCTCTCTATCACCTGACCTCCAAAACTGATCATTTTGAATGCCACTTTTAAAGAATCAAAATTTGAAATTTTTGCGGCAGGTGTATTTTACTCATACGTTTTGATAGTATCGCTTTTGATTTAAATAACACTAATATCCATCTACAGTATAAGGAGTGAACACATTTTTACCAATCTTTAGACAGCTTATTATAGCATTAGAGCATGTTACAGCAGTACCAACGAAGAACAACAGGCGGAACTATATGAAAAATAAGTAAATTGTATATTTAGTTTAGGTTTGTGGATATTACTATATGAATAAATTACTACTGTAACATTGATTTAATGCTGTAATGTTATAGATATAGTATATATATCAGCAGTAGGGCTTTGGTTCTATCTAACCATAGCAACGACCTAGTTTACCTTAGCAACCGAAAGTAGATCAAGGTCGTTTCTTAGCAACGAAAGTAGGTCAAGGCCATTTTGGGAATTCCCTTAGTAACTGCCTAGCAACGAAAGTAGGTCATCTTATCACAGCGTAGTACGTCATAATTAGGTCAAGTTCATTTTGAATTAGGTCAAGGTCAAGGTCAAATTTAAAAAAATTACCCGCAGGGGGCCCTCTCCCTCCTAAAATTCAAAACTTAAAAATTCAAAAATCGATAAATTCAAAATTTAAATACAAATTTTTATATCGCCGAATCATATCATCCGACATATCGTTCGAAAGGTTGACGAGACGAATCGATTGGTACCATCAGATCCTAAAATTTGATCAGTGCTTATTGATTTTTTCGTTCGATTTCTATTTACAGACTATAGTACGAAGTTAATTCAGTGTTAACGTGCAGTTTAATTAAAGTACCATAAAGAAAATGACGGTTTCTTTAAGGACATTATATAGTACGTCGTTTATTTATTGATGCAAAGGTATTGGTGAGACAAATCAAGTGATTATCGATTAGAATCGATCGATTTCTATTTAAAAATTAATTAAAATACTTTATACTACTGCTATGAACTCGA
>JAUYWV010037785.1:0-16679 GCA_032274565.1 Nematoplana nigrocapitula
TCACTATTATCGGTGAGGGAAAATATTCTAAACAAATTCGAATATACGAAATAATAACAATCGTTGGAAAAAGAATTTACTGTAGTGTGTAATGTTAAATTTTTTTCTTGTTCATGGGCGCATCCGCAGGATTCAATTTCGCGGGTTTTTCCAGAAGAAATAGTAAGCAGGATATTTATACTACTATGTTAGTAGTATACAATGATGAATTTTGATTTTAAAAAATAACATTCGAATTCTATCTAGTATTGACGAGAGGCAGTAACCCCGAAACCGGTCAGCTGGTGGATATATCTTGCGTCGAACATGCCATTTCTGAAGTAATGAATATATTAATATTTAAAGAAAATCCGTTTGACAATTGTTTTACATCATCCATCTACATACTTATAGCTTATACGAATGCTGACAACAGTCGCTTGTGAAGAGCGCACAAATTCTTCCTATACCCCTACACGATCAATGTCTATTTCAATGTCATTGTTAATGGACATGCGCTGTGCCAATTCAGCCAGTCAGTCTTGTCCCATGTAGGTAAATGTAGGCATGGAGGCGTAGAAAATGAACATTTTGCATTAGCAGAAGTTACTGCCATGTCGCAAAAATGAAAAGAAACAATGAATGTTAAGAATTAGCATTGTTTTTTTCACATTAAGTCATATGAATCAATTGCCATTCTCGGTAGCCCTTCGACTTTGCCTACAAAGTCATTGATGGGATCTTCGAAAAGTAAATTTTTTAATATTTTTATTTGAAACCATGTATTCATTTTGATAAAAGACGTTTTGGGACAGGCCCATTGTAGACCCCTCCTTGCATGCGTCCCTGAATGCACCTTAGAATATAAGTAGCTAAACTTTCATAAATCCTTTTTTCTTGGTCGGGGCGTCATCATTCCGAACTTCCGGACCGCACCAACTATGCGCTATAATGTCGTCTGAGAAAAGGCAACAAATCGACCAAGGCATCTGAATCTTGATGAACCGCTATTACTCAAGCAAACTCAAAATATCAAAGAGACACGATGAAGAGATAGGACTCAAAAGACCATTTCCCATGAAATTACTTCGAGAATCCTTGGAACTGATAACGAATGATATAGGAGCATGAGGTGTAACCAGCCTATGGATATCGGATTTACCGTTTACGTTATACAAAAGTCTGTCATATGACGAATCGCATGCATTCGACGAAGAACTGATCGCAGTATGTGCTTCTTCTACAAAGACGATTTCAATAGCAACGCACGCACTATACAGCGCATTTGAGCTACTTTGGTAACATATTCCAAATCGACAATACAAGCAGATACAATTTATACTATTTCAGTTGCATGATCTAATGTATTTCACCATGCAGTTATTTTAAGAATACACTTTTTCAAAAAATTGATGCATGTATACAAAAAGATAGTGTATATACTACCTATATACCAAAAGTATACCACTTTATTCAAAAGCAGAGCTCAATATAAGAAACATTTAACATCAACACAACACAAGACAATCAAAATAACAATGAAAATAGTCCATTTAACACATTTCTACTAAATAATAAACTTCCTATATAGCTGAAAGTTGAGCTTCTTTTCCGATATTTAAAGAGGCCCGCACTGCAAGCCTGTTCACATTCGTCGGAAATAGTTTTTTGGCCACCTTTTCAATCTTTGTATTTTTTGTCAGCAGACCTGGAATTATTTTCATTATAATTTTTCATATTATATTGACATTATTATAAAGAATCGTTAATATTTTCGTACTCGATCGTCTCATTGTTCATCAGTTTAGGTGCATTTAAGAAATGTGAAACTGCTTGAATCATTTCGTCTGATGTACGTTTGTAACGTTCTAATGCGGAGTCCGAACGGTGCCCAGTACGCTCTTTGATAACTTGTGTTGGAAAACCACAGCTCTGAAAATTTGAAATAAAAGGTTAATACTTTTTTAGTTCACATAATAAAAATATTATCCTTAGTCCTTATTATACCTGCATTACAAACTCGTTGCAGTTGGCACTTTGCCAGACTGTGTAGTCAAGTTTCTTCCATCACCATCAATAAGATTACTTCCGAAACTATAAAAATTCACCGTCGACTTGATTCTTGGCCGCCATTTCACCGTACTCATAATGGCCTCAGAAACTAAACTATCACCGATAACTTTCGTATTGAGAACAGCAACTAACAGAGCAATGAATTTCAGTGATCTTCTGAACAATGTTTGCATTGCAGCGGCACGGCGCTAATGACGGATCAATATTGCAGCGGCACGGCGCTAATGACGCATCAATATTGCAGCGGCACGGCGCTAATGACGCATCAATAGCAGCAGAAACTGTCAAACTGTATTGATTGATTTGCGATGATTTGTACTCACTCACGCACTCGGCGTGATCACATAATAAACTACAACATAAAAAATGAGTTCGTACGTCATCGATTTTTCCATCAGCGAGATCAATGCATGCATCTAACATACTGTATCTTACGCTCGCCCCCCTCCCCTCCAAAAGTTGTGATGGCGCCCTCTCCTTGTGATGGCGCCCCCTAAATTTGCATTTTCACGGGCTGCGGCGCCCCTGGGGAAGGTCTCGCCCCCCCCCGTGCTAATTTCCTAGATCCGCCACTGCCGGGCCCCTTCTGAAGGAGCTTATACTACACCCTTCCCTACCTACTGTAGGTATGTGTAGAGTGAACACGAGATTGGAACAATAATACGTCTATGACATGGACAGAATATAGGCCACAGTCAACAATCGTGCGATCATCAGCATCAACAAATGTTTGTAGAAAAGAGAAGTTTCCATCTGACGCTCTGCCGTTGTCGCATGCTGCCAGAGCCAATCCGGAGTTAGACGCGCGCAGCACCATCCGTCTTCGCTCAACAAAACTCCCCATGCAGCCGTCAGCAGACAAATCAATAAAGAGTGCTGATTGGCGGCGGTTCTTACTCTTCGTCCCGATTCCGCCACTCGCCGCTCGCCGTTTCTCAACTATCTGGAGAAAATTCAAAACCAAATAAAGACAATCATAATAATTTTCCTATATAATAAAAAGAGTGAAAAGGCAAAACCCGAACTAATTGCCAATATATACCTGCCCGCATATTCGTTCAATTATTCGTGATTGTCGGTCTAGGAATTCAAATACTCATCAATATCAATATCGTCGTTGTCGTTGACGTCTTTCTACTCGGTGAGATTCACTTTCCTTCCACTTTCGATATAGTTTTGTATTTGTAAAATTAATGTGTGTATTTTTCTAAATATGAATATAGAATACCTTCTTTAATTCTCGTAATTTCTTTTAGATATTGGCGCATTATATCTATTATCGTATACGACAAGCCACTATCAATTTGATTGTATCGCTTAAATATCACATTCTCGATGGTTCTTCCAGTTTTTCCGCGCGTCCTTTGTCTACTTCTAGGCTAGAACAATTTCATATGCACACGAGGCTAGCGTTTTTACTATATATACTGTACAAGCTCTTAGAAGCTATAGGCTACTGTATATATAAAGTTTCTGGGGAAGTCGGGAAATTTCTCGCTGGGTCACACTATATAGAGAAAGAGGTCCATATCGGCGAGAGTGACAATTCAGTAGGCTTTCGAGATTTTTGGAATTCAGTTTGGATCTTACGAATGTGTTTCGGAGGGGGCCCTCTTACTATAAAATAGGCTGGGTCCCGGGAGTTGCGGTGGAGGTCCTCTTGCTAAAAAAGGTTATGGCCTCAGGAGACGGAAAAGGGCCCTCCTATAGTGACAGTTTGCAGCCCCTGGAGTTTTGGAGGAAGCCCTCTTACTAAAATATATTGGGCCCAGAAGTGCGGTAGGGTCCCTCTTCTTGAAATGTTTGGGCCTCAGGATACGGCGGTGGCCCCATTTTTGCTTAAATGATATATTCAATGCGTTCTTTTAATATTTTTGTTGTTGATTTGACTTGGGTTGATGCAGTCGCAGTGGCGGATCCAGGATTTCAAGAAAGGGGGGCGCCAAAATTAAAAGGGCACGCAGAAAACTAGGACACATAAAAATAGGGAATACAGAAAAGGGCGCATGAAAATGGGTGTACATATACAGAAAAGGGCACACAGGAAATGGCATAGAAGGGGCAAATTGAAAAGAGTAGTTGTAAGGGGCAACTGTGAAAAATAGGGGCGGGGGGGGGGCGTCCACGGAGCTTCCCTCTGGATCCGCCAGTGCGATTCGTGGGTCCTCTTTTGTTAATTTTGCCGGTATAGAAATTATGGGCCCAGTCCACGACTTCCCTATAGTAGACCTCTTACTGACATGATGTATGATAGCACTGCGCTTATACTCTCCATGCATCCTTCTCCCCCCGCGCGCTATATAGCATCGAATGGAGCTTCACTTCTTTATAATGTATGTTTACACTGACATAGTTGGGCAAGAAAACACACACATGCAGAGTGACCCGTTTTGTTTATGTATGTAGGTATGCGGTATGCAGGCGTGGTGCGCAGTGAAAGTTAACACTATAAGTTTTATTTTGCGTGGTCCATCTCTATAATGCGTGTATGTGCTGGGCCTTTTTTGATCCTCCGCCCAGAAGCAACTAGGGGCAAGGGGGGTGGGGCTGGAATTCGATGCTCTCGGCCAACAACATGATTTGCTTACACTGGCAGGAAGCAGCTTCTCTGTGTACGTGGACGAACGAACGCTTGGTTTAGCTTGACTCCCAACTCCAACGAAGCGGGAAAGGGAGAAGTTCTAGGGGAAATTGGTTAAAATAATCAAAAACATTTCGGGCAGTACTGCGGTCACGCATAGTTTGGTTTATGTATATGAATGAAAGCTGAGCGCTGAAAACTTCGCCCTCACTCGGCACCCCATCGCAACGCAGTTGTGACTCTCTCTGCATGTATATAGTGTGTGTATTTGTGTGTTTGTGAAAAAAGCCCCTGTATAGAAACAACACACAGACGTCGTTCCATGCGTGTAGATGGTGTAATCTAATATGAGAAACTGAATCCCCGCGAGTGAAAAGAGGGCGCAAGAGGTGTTTGATTATGATGGGAGGGAGGGAAGGTGACATGGTGCGGCACAGGGGAGGGGAGTTGACCCCATAGCAGACCTCTAGCGGTGCTCTGTGTGTACACGACAACTTTGCGTCAGCTCGAATGACCCACTGGTAAACCGCGGCACAGCGAGTGCCGTATATCTTTATTGTACTGCATGTATGCGGATGGTATTCTCACCATTTGCACATGGGAATACATATACGGAGCACTCAGTATGCGTATAAGTTGCACGCGACCATAACCTCTCACATGTTCACTCACTGGGCAGTGGGCAACAACATATACAGAATTGTCAGCCTATACAGCAAGTTTACAATCGTTTTCATAGAAAAAAAGAGTGATTGGAATCAGATGAATTCGATGGTACTGCGATAGTCTGATTAAATTGAAAAGACAAAAATGAATGATAATATTCGTTGCATATAGGAAGGATTGTTGCTTGACTCTATATTGTTTTTCTGAGAATAAGGAGAAGTTTCCGCATGGACAAAAAGCAGGTAGCGTATCGTTTGGATAACACGCGTCAGAAACTGCGGTGGTGTGTATATACAATATATACAAACTTATATAATGATCACATATGTTGGAAAGATGGGTTGAAAGCACACTATAATTTAAAAGAATTTTGTGAAATGTACAAGTTTATTACTAATACATTACAAGCCATCGAAATAAACAGAAGCAACTGCGCGATGCTTCTTCACCATCCCCTACAGCTTTTGTACTAATCAAATACAGAAATTGCTGTTCAGTTGTTCAATGTTGCTTTTGAAACAACAGCCCAAAGGGACTATTTGCAAAACTCCAAGCCTCAGCTGTCTTTGCGTTTTTATAGGTCTCGTTACTAAAGTTTTTCTCAACTCTAAAATTGACTCAATCGAATAGTGAACATTTTCCGCCGAGGAAGAGAATTCATCAATATTTATGCTGCCCCCTCTTCATTGGTCTAAATCATCAAGCCACCACAACACTGGAACGTTTTCAAAGAAGATGCCTCCGAATCATTTTTTACACAGACGATATCACGATCGACATTACTTCCCTGGCCGACAGACGAACTGTACAAGCAAAAGAAACTTTACAAGACAGCTCATATCAACCCAGACCTCCCTTTCCACGTCTTTATCCCAGAAGTTCTACCAAGATCCGGCAAGTTCGCTCAACCGCCTTCGCGCTCCACCTTCTTCATGAACTCGTTCATCCCGAAGTCAACTATGCTGCTGAACGATCACTAATCGCCCACCCAATGCTGACTTCCGCCATCTGACAGTCCGACTTGCTCCTTGTTCATTTTCTCAGTAACTGTTCGAGTATTGTGCTCAGTAAGTTCTATACATCGCGTTTCTTTTCTCATCATGTTACTTTATCTGTATCAGTTTATGAGTTCATCTCACGATCTGTACTAGATTTTATTTGATGTACAGTCTCACCATTTTATCAGAACCATAGTTGTGCAAATGTTTAGAAAATTGAGCTGACAACGTGCTACATATTTTTATTCCGATAATATCATGCATGGAAATTGTGCAACATTTTGGCTTCACTTCTAAATTACGAGAGCAAGTGTTGAGCAAACTCCAGTCTGTAATTTTATACTGTATACTGTACATATACAGATTAGGAACACATGTGGCGGAATACCATGGGAAAGGATTGTTTTAATTCCATTCTTGGAATGTACATTCACAGATAATCGACACATGTATATATATGCTCAAAGACACCGACAAGTCGCATATAATACTACTGCTGAATCCTCTTAATATGCACACTAAAAATGACGGCAATATAACGGTTTCATATGTAAGCCTCATTAACATTTACATGCTTTCTATTTATGCGTGCTGTTCTGTTGGCTTCAAATCGTTCTATAAAAGAAGCTTGAATTTGCAATCTTCTGATATTTCCATTCATATATAGTTTTCCAAAAATGAACTAATTAAAGAGTGGTATCAACTACGGGTTCTTATAGAGACGATAGAGAAAGCCAAGAAAGCAAAATTGTGTTCCTTGCATTTCACCCCGGAAGATTTCATAGCGGTATTCTGTGAAAAGACCATTCTGAAATTTCAATTGTATTGAAACTAATTTAAAATATTGTATGTTTGGCCTGTTTTGGTATACCTACCGAAAGCTTTGATATGGAATATTACATTTCATGTAATTGATAACGTACCGTACTGTTTTTACAACTGTTTCACATCGAAAGATTGTACTGCAATAGACAAATTGTGCTACAAGCGTAGTTGACAGAGTGACTTGTTTTTCACCTGTTATGTAAGCCTACATAGTACTGAAAGGTCTTGATTTCCAGTATCTATACTGCATATATTCTGTCTGAATCCATTATAGGGTTTTTGTTGGGCTTCCGTCAAGGAATATAGCGGAAAATATATCGCATAATACTGTTAGTAAATGTTTCACATATAACGGCAATATAACACTAATATAACACACCATATATACCGTTATATTTTCAGTGTGTACATTATAGTTGTTAGGCATGCTTTCTGGGCTAATCTTTCGGTTGTACATATGACGAGAAGTGGACCATAAAAGAAAGAAAAGGAATATAATATTCTAGGCAGAAAAAGGGCGTAAGTTTTCATTGGGGGGTAGGGGTGGTACCTTCCCCTAAAACCCCCCCCCCCCATGCGTCCGCCTCTGCTCTGGTGTGCTAAAATACTTAACTCTCTTCTATGCCAAAGAAATATGCTTTATTTTCTCTCCGTGTCCGATGCTTATGGTGGACGAACGTGATATGCTGCAGAAAAGAGCAGTTGACTGTGTGTGCTCTCCTTTCCACTTCGCCACAACTACACCTACCTTCCCAGCACTACCACCTCAACAACAACCGCCAGCACTTGTGGTAAGAGCTATAAGACCCGCGCTTTCACTTGCAAATCAAGGGGGCGCAGAGCACACAAAAGGAATCACCTGGTCCCCCCACTCCCACACCGATATGGTGCTGCTCTACTTCCACGACTTCCACTTCCCCACTGAAAGTTCCTTCTATAATTGAGGCAGAGTAGCATGGGCGGATTCACGTCTACAAAAAGGTACAACCCTCCCCCACCGATTCCGGAAAGTCTTAATATTTATTGCCTGAGAATATAATAAGTTGATATGAATTATTTATTAGGGAGAGAAATTCAAATATATTTATTTTTAGAAAATCCGTTGCTCTCAAGCTCTTCCTCGATTTTGATTGGTTCATGCCTCTTGTATGGATGACGTCATAAAGATTCGAAGGATGCTTACAAATGATGTTAAATTTCAGAATTTTAGAAAGTACGTCATATGTCCAGTTTCCGAATATATGGAATAGTCTTTCAAGGTCTCGGTAAAAAAGAAGAATCAACTATACGCCAATAATGTGATTTCCATTCCTGTGTCAAGGGAATAAATAATCTTGCGATTTGATTGAAAATGAATATTTTAGAAACTGGGCAACTTCGACAAAGGGTGTATGTCCAGATATCCTGGGGAACACTCCTTATAGACCCTCCGCCAGTGACTATAGCATGTGCAGTTGTTGTTATTGTAGATCAAACGCGCGAATGAAGTCGCCGACCCTACTATCTTTGTATTCTATATGAAGCTTCGCAGTAGTTTTACAACTTTTGGGGGTTCACTCTTCAGGTCGGACCAATCGTTGAAGCCGAATCTTGTCCGCACCATACCAGGGCAGTCAAAGGCGACGTGATCGTGGGTAGATTTCTAGCACATCTTCTTCGCGCACCCTGCACCATCCATTTGCTCTCTTTCTAATGCAATGACAGTACTCCTCCAGATCCAGTGATTGACCGCAACACGGAAGCGTCTAAGGCGAACTGGTTCCTCCCGGCTCAATGACTTCTCCTCTCCCACTATTGTATGCTGGGTCTTCTTGTATAAACTACTCGCATTCTCTCGTACTGCCACTGCTTTATTCTCATTCGAGTGCTGGTGAATTCTTGGTTACCTTCCCACATCAGCGTCTGCAGTTGAACAGACAAATACCACTTTTAAAATGCGGTGTAGTTCTTGCTCTCTTTGTACCACTTGTAAGTAGGCGATGCCTGGACATATATTTATTTCCGAAATGAAGGCACTGTTCTGAAATCCGGGGGGGACCTCTTTGTTTCTTCCCAGCCGTATTATATACTGTTATGCTTTTTAGATGCGTCCATACATCTCTAAGTGTCTGTTCGTAGGTATGTCTGCATGTCCATCCGTCCGTCACGTTTATGTTCAAAATCGATTTTTTCGAGGAATTTGTAGTTGGTTTTATTTGAAACTTGGTATGAACATAATTAAAGCAAGCAGGCAGGAATTGAAGCATCGTCGCATCTTTATCAATAAAAGACTGTCTGTTGGGATGAGGGGAAGGAGGGGACGAAGAATCATCATTATTTGCATGGAAACCGGTCTTAATTATTTCATATTATAGTTCTGCTCCTGATTGAGGGGAAATATAGCATTATAGTTTACTCTTTTAGTGTTTGTATTTGCGTGTATGTGTGATTGTGTGTGTGGGCCAATTGATTCGTATGTGACAATTGCCTGTCCTCTTGTATATATACTGCAGTTTATACTGTATACTCGACGGAATGTTGAGAATATAGAAGCGCTATACTCTTATATAGCTCAGAGAGAACAGCAGCCCATAGATTTGTGTACGAAGAAAGCAAAGTTTACAAGCCGCACAAGAACGCCCAATGCCACCAGATGTCACACACCTATGCTAACTTTATCAACACACTCACTCTCTCACAGTTGTCGTGAATTGAGTTCTACTAGTGGAGGACCCCCGCAGAAGTCCCAAGTCAAGCAGCAGCACCTCTCAATTCCATGTGCCCTTTGTCTCCCTCCCTCTCCTTCCCAATTCTCCCACAGACATTGTGCTGTATACATACCAACACAACTGTACCTATGGGTTATAGTTTTCCCTCCACCAAAAATGAAACAAGTCTTTATTTGCACACTTATAGTAGCAGATTTTGCGGTTGACTTTGGGTAGTTAGAAGAATAAACAAAAAAAACCTCACTCCAACTTGGTAGAGTATAATTGCACATTGGGAATTCGAAAGTCGTGTATTCGTTGTGGGTGTTTGGGAGACATTCGAATGAAAACTCCACACCACATTCCGTGCTCATATACCGAACAATTACCAGATTATGTGCATGATGATTAACTATACATACTATTATATCATTTTAGAATTTCCATGCCTAGAAAGTACGGGAATGCGAAGCATGAAATACACTATAATGTTCAGTAGAAAATAGAAAATTTATGAGGCATTTCTTCTCTATTACGAAGGGCAACTATCCTCAAATAGTCATGCAGGCACGAAGCGATATGGTCGCAGAATATAGATCAAGAAATAAAAATTTAAAAAAATGTGCTGCTCAAAATTATGGAAGATCCTTATCGCCTGAGGAAAAATTCAGAATTTCTCATCTGATCTTTTTCATTGCATTCATTCCGTCTTTCTGGGAGGAGACGTGTGCTGGCAAAAACCATGGTCTGTGGTTATTCGATCTTTAAAAAACCCAGATCGGTTCTTGATCGTGACTCTTCATATACGGCAAAACTGAAGTAGGAACGCGAATTTCTGTCTATGTATACAGATTGAGAAAATTAGACTTTATTGATGCAACATTTATTGTGATGATAAAGTATATGTATTTTCCTTCCCTTAGGCGATTTGACATGGAACATTTCAATTTTATAGAATGATTCGCCATCCCGCGGTTTGGGAAAGAGATTTTATATGGAAATCATCCACCATTTCTCATAATCCATATATAAGTTGTAAAAAATCATTCATATAACCACATAATTAACGGGCCATTGCATTTCGTCCATTGTTTCCAAACGGTTGCCAATTGCTGGCTGGTTTGCAGGCCTCAGCAGTTGCTCAACGAGAAAACTAATTAAGGCAATTATACGCTTAATTCGAAAATATTTAAACGAACACAGCAATTTAACTATTTTAGTCATTAACCATGCAACGCAAGAGATACTAACGCCGTCCACACGTCCACACTTTCAAAAGCAAAGACTGGACATTTGATTTCAAGCAAAAGATGCTGTGGAAAAATAAGTCACGTGTTTCAGTATTTGTTTTGCTTTTGATTTTTTCATTTAATAGTCTGCTGCACACGTACATATTCCCTTATATAACCCTGCATATATGCGGGTTAGAAGACTATGGACTTTCAACGCAACTGACAAAACTGACATCTAAATTAGAACATTATAGATGTGTCCACAAAGTCATTTGACAATTTCAAAAATTTTATGAAACTTACAACTGAAGTTAGATATACTGCCGAAATGTTTACATAATATGAGATATATATATAGCAAATCGTTAATAAATCTTTATATGAGCCCCATTCGTTACATGGACGACTTCTGAAGGATAGTCAAATTCTGTCCACGTCCTTCTTGGCATATCTTCATCAATGGTCTCCACAGCGGCAGATATTCTTTGCTTAAAGTCATTTATGTTCCTTGCTTTGGTGCGGTACACAGCATCTTTCACATATAGCCTCACAAGGAAAAGTCCAAGGGTGGTAAATTCGGGGAACGAAGGTGTCAAGGAATCAGGCCATCTCTTCCTATTCAGCGATCGGGAAGAAATTTTTCGTTATGCCTGAACTAGGAGAGTTAAAGCCAAATATCATCGTTCAGCAAGATGGAGCACCACCTCATTGGGGTGGGGGGGGTAAATGTATGCGAATTTTTTAATGAAAAATTTCCCGATTGCTGAATAGGAAGAGATGACCCGATTCCTTGGCCCCTCCGTTCCCCCGATTTACCACTTAGGACTTTTACTTGGGGGCTATGTGGAAGATGTTGTGTAACCCACCAAAGTAAATGACATAAATGACCTTAAGCAAAGAATAACTGCCGCTGTGAAGACCATTGATGAAGATATGCTAAGAAGGTCGTGGACAGAAATTGACTATTGTTTAGATGTCGTCCGTGTAACGAATGGGGCTCATACAGAGATTTATTAATGATTTGAATAAAAACTTTTCTATCTACGTGATATTATACAGTATTTAAATATTTCAGTAGTATTTAACTTCAGTTGTGACTTAAATAAATTTTTGAAGTTGTCTAAGGACTTTGTGGACACCTTGTATATATCCTGAAGATCAGCTGGACTGTAAAGGTTATTTCGAACAAAAACCTCTTTGAAATGATTGAAACCAAAGAAAGTCTCAAAGAAAGAAAACAAAGATTTGCAGACCATCTCTATATACACTCAGAAGTTCTAGCCGACCCCTGCTTGATCGAAGGAAAGAGAGACAGCTGAAAGCAGAGAAGAAGAACATGGAATGACGATGTAAAAAATGATTGATGTATAGGAGAGAAACTTTTAGAGAAGCTAAAAGGAAAGCCGACGAGAGAGAGATATATGACGCAGCATCATTGCTGTAATGTTATACCAACCTTCAGAACCGAAAGTGCGTCGTATGAATGTATGATGATGATGATGATGATGATTAATAATGCTATGTGTTCTAAGCATGACTTACAATTTGGTTACAAAGTTAATTTTTCCCAGGTCACTATATAATAATTGTGGCGCAAGAGCAAATTGAAAGTCTGGGTGTTTTTGGAGTGTGGAGAATTCTTTCATAGAGAACAGGCAAACAAAGAGTATTTACGATCTTACAATTCTGTACAGTATACAGTCTTATGTATATAGTGAACTAATCAAAGAACTACATTTACTGATGACTGCATTTCAGTATAATCGTTTTTTTTTGGTAAAATGCAATCGATTTTCAAAGACCAAGAGTGCTGTCAAGAGAACCATATGGCTCCTCTTTCTGATTGTAACACCGCTCCCACTACAGAGAGCAGTAGAGTAGTGTTGTATATCCTCTATGGGTTTGACAGTTTTGATTGAGAAGGGCTGCTTCTCGTTGCGCTGAGAAGAAAAGTTTCCACTTTGATAAACTGAAATATACATGAACACAATCTGCGTACATGTGCGTCTGTTGGGGGACGGATCTCTCTCGCTCTCTCACATTCACTTTCTCCAACTCACTCTGATTATAGTGTGTGCAGTTATTGAAAAGCCCCCTTTTGCCAGTTTGGAAAAGTGAGTCGCTCTATTTTATCTTTCCAGCTGATTAATTCGACAGTGTTCAACTGACTACGAAAAGCTGTGAGAAGAAGTGTGTTTCGGTTTGGAGAGAGGTGACAGTCGAAACAGAGAGACTATACGAAGTCTGAAGACGTCTGTCTCTGTCTGTTGTTGGAAAGCGCGAGGGAACTCTCTCTCTCTCTCTCTGGAACTCCTTCTGCCTTCATTCTCTGTCGTCCTTGTCGTCGTCCGACCCCGCAGAGCACAAACGGTTATCCGCCGTCGTCGACCACTGAAAGGAGCACGACCGACGAACTATGACAGATCTTGTCGCCCCCGCTCCGGACAACAGAGACAAGCATCATGCACCCCTCCACCTCCGCGACAACAATGAGGAGTAAGTTGGGCAATCTAGTGTGTTGCGCGCGGTTTGATCCCCATTTAAGCTCTTCTTTCTCTCTATAGTCTCTCCCCTCTCTATGCGCTGAAGGCTTCGTTCGTTGTTGTCCAACAACTTTCTCTTCAAGCGCACGGCTGCGCAGCTGTCCCCCGCCTCTTCCACGAGGGTAATGACTATTTTTATCTCGTCTCCTCGCTGCAATTTTTATTGAATTCGGGCTAAACCTTTTACCATTTAGACGTAATAGCTCCCGGTGCTATTGTTATTCTCGCCACCTTATTTTAATTTTTCCTATAGATCTTTGTGTGTCTAAAAGAACAATTCAAACATTTTTGCTCGGTATCCTAGTTTTCTTCTCTACGTTCACGCCACAAATATTCTTGTTCGAACCCATTTCTCTTTCTGTATAAGCTTTGAGATCCAGCGAATACTCATTCTGAATCTTCCAAAAGTTTTCTAAACCCTTTCCTCGTTTATGCATTTCTGTCAGTGTTTGCTCGTTCATGCCAACTCTGCGTCAGAAGAGCCAAAGCATCAGCTGCATCACCCAGTATAAATACGATGCCACAAATCAGCGATCTTTTGTTTGCAAGGACAAAGGGGGACTCACACACCCCAAACGCCGCCATTTGCGGAGCTATATATAGATGAGGAGGGCACAACTGCAGGGACCCAGTGATCTAACATCTGCATTGGAACGTATCCTACACGGCCGCATCTACCACGATCTACGCGATAGGATGACTATCCCACTTTCGAGCTGGCTTCCAAAGAAAATTACGGACAGAAACGGATTCCCAGAGAAGAAACATCTCCGTTCCGTCATGGCCTGTTCGACTTCTTACGACAGGGTATGGCAGGAGGAGCCTATCATCTCATGGCCGTCCCGGGACCCTGGTTAGTTGGAGCGCTCATTTACTCTAGAACCACCAGACAAGGATGCAATTCAACGACGAAAGATGCGTCAGTTTCTTTTTCAGGGATCGCTCCTTGCTCCTCTGCTCTTCCTGATATATAGAAGCTTTATGCCTCTTCAGCAGGGTTCTGCCCAGGGCGTCGCCTTCCCTACAGTGCGGGCACACAAGAGATGCTTGCTATATAGTGGAATCTTCGGGGGCCGAGGTAGACCCGCTGATCGAGGCGTGACGGACTATACAATCAATTTTGCGAATAAGTCGAATGAAAACCTCAGCGACTGAGAACCTATTCGAAGACTACCTCACCCTTTGCACAATGAGCATATATACACTTATGACCTACTGTATGTAAGATATATGGTTATTCTTGGCAGGAAGCCGGTTATGTCAATGTCTATGTTTGTTCATTTCTAACCTGTCACCACATCAGAATCGACTATGACTTTGAAGAAGACCAGGAGAAGGACGAGTATGAAGAGGACGATATCAAAGCTGTCGTTGAGACCTTCTCTCCGCAAGACAGTCCGTCTTCTCCTCCTGTCGATGTTGAAATTGTCCACGAGGACGAGGAGGAAGAAGACGCTGGCGACAGTGATAACCTGGAACAGGACAAGGACCCAAACGACCAGTCCCGTCTGCACGCCGTATCGTCGGTCGTCCACAGTCGATCAGGCCAGTCACCTTTTGGCACCGGGGACGGTTTTGGTGTCGACAGCTACCGACAGACCAACTACCCCAACAAACTAACCGGTCTACAAATGGACCAATCATCAGAGAAACGTTTCCACAATACAATCAGGCAATCTGGCAAAGGAGGTGAGCATACATGACCTGGTTGTTATGGATGTAATTAAATCTTCATTCTTGTCCTCTAACTCTTCATCATTGAAATTGAATTCATTTTTCTCGTTCTCCTTCCTCATCTTCTTCATAGAATTCATCATTCTCAGATGACGGATGAAGGTAGAGGAAAACTCTTCTACGATACTATGCTTTATTGTATATCGCAGATAAATTCGGTGCCGGGGATTCCAAATGTCCGACACCTAGATGCGACGGTACTGGTCACGTGACGGGACTCTATACTCATCATCGCAGGTACGTCCTTCGGATTATATTGCTGCATATTTTGACTAGAGTTTAACACGTATTGAATATCGCCTAATCGATACCGACTGGTCAGATTCTACTGCGTAATCGATACTGACTGGTCAGATTCCACTGTAATTTGATATGGAAATTCCCGACAGTGTCAGGAATTCCCGGTGATCCAGCGTGAGTTCATTGAGGCGTACCTATACACATTGTGTTATACTAATAAAAAATATTGCAGAGTTCTCACAAATTCTGAAATTGTTCTTCTTCTGAACTACACGCGGCATATTTGAAAGGGAGGACTGCCGCAAAGAAAATATAAAGCCTTCTACTAGATGAATACTAGATAGGGAAACACAACAAGCAGTATAGTTGTAAGGCCGGAGAACTAGCCAGCGAAGTCGTGAAGAGGGAATGCCTCAATGAAAGCACCCACTACTTTTCGAAGAATACAACTGAGCCATCAGAAGCAGAAAGTAGTATACGGAAGAATGACTGGATGCTACTACAGGAGAAGACAAGTATATTACTATTAAAGCATCGCTTTATAGCGAGAGAGCACAACTGAACTACCAGGAGGACAGGACATTTGCATTGGCACTTGTGCAGAATTTGTTTCGAAGATAAAATTCTTCTCAAATTTGGCTCACCCTGATCACTCAATTCCCCCAGCGGATTTCCCTACCTGCTCTCGTTACACTCCAGATAAGTCAGTTCGGGAACTTTATCTGATTGGCCACTGTCTTCTATGCGGGCCGCATGTCCCCACTTCACTGGACTGATCTGCATATCTTTCGCATTAGAATTCTTCCTCTCTGCGGACACACCCGAGTCACTTCATTCGGACAGATAAGAAGACGGCGAATCTTCTATCCCTCTCCTCCCAGCAGCTGGCTGGCACTTATCTTTGCCAGACAACAATTCTCCTAGCGGAAATGGTATGTATATACTGTAGAAGGCGAAGCAAAAGTGGTCACTTTAAATTTGGAATTTGACATATGTTAAAATTCAGTCCGATGAAAAACGATGATAGCAATGAACTCTCCTCGGACTCTACATTATATGTCGATGAAAGAAGCTGCTTCACACACCGAAGCAAAACCGTCAAATCCAGATTATCATAAGGC
>JAUYWV010037786.1:0-16452 GCA_032274565.1 Nematoplana nigrocapitula
CTACATGTCTCGCTGAGCGATAAGTGAAAAGATGGTAAATCGTTGCTTGGGTAGAGTTTCTTTCCCTCTCCGATGTTTACTGACATACCAGTAACGCTCTCTAAATCAATTGCTAAGTACTACGATGCTACATCATATAATGTTTAATTTATCTGCTTCCGAATTCCACCGATCTCTCTATCAATAATGTCATTAGTACATATTGTGTGTACGAGCTCTGTTCTTTAAGGATTTTAAAAACCACCCTTGTATATATCGAGAATAAAAATTAAAAACAAACAACCGTAATTACGTTTTCTAGAAATATCAGTAGAAAAGCCATCATCAGATATCCAATATATATGTCAACATCAAGAAATGGCGGCGTATCAGTTCTTTAGTGAAGACGACATTCCGATGCAAATGACTGAAAGTATTGATAAAAAAACTGATAAAGGCGTTCAGAAACCTGCAGATAAAAAACCTGTCGTGTCTTCCACAACATGTTTTCCCAGATGGTGGAGTTTTGGTAGCTTTTTAAATCTGCCGATAAAATAGATCAGCAAAAAAAATCTTGTTATCTACCTGCTGTATATATGACAGTGTAGGGAAATTCTATTTGGATGCGGGAAATGCGGGTAGGACTATATTGTTTAGGGAGTTGTTACCGGTATAAGATATAAATATACACACTTAATGCGTGAATACTTCACCAGAAAAAAATATAGGAAGAAAATCCAGTATACAAGTGGAAAAAATCTCAGCTGATTAAAACAAAGAATCTATCCTCTTCTCAACATTGATAAATGAGATAAGTATCTTGTTGAAATTCATACGCGGCTTAATTAACTGTCTAGGAATAAATGAATTAACCAAAATGACATTACAATTAACCAATTTTTTCATATATATATTCTAAATACAGGAATCATTTAAATTGCGATTTGGGTGACATTATTAGAATGAAAATATAACTAAGTCTAAATCTATGCCCGCTTAGGTATACTGCAGAGGAATACATACATGAAATACGCTCTATACTTTCCTAGAATACAAAACAGCTGTAGATAAAAAGATTTTATACCACATTTAATTTTTATGGGAAAGTTCGTATGATTTGGCAGATAAATCATGAAATTTTAGAGACGTTTTTCCTATATCTATGCGTGCTGGACATATTTCATTATATAGGAAAGTAATCCACAATGAAAAGGATAAACGAAATACACTTTTGATCAATTCTCAAAAATAATAAATATATCATTGCATGATCACTTGTTATTTTATTTTGTAGATACCTCATTTTCTTTTGAAATGTTAGCTTCTTCCAATATAATTGATTTTCTATTTGAATAAATTTGACAGTCATATTATCAGTATTTTACACCATAAATAAAATAGTTTGTGTACTCATATGCCACATACTGTAACATATATTTCCTTGATCTGCAAACACTTTATTAAAAAAGACAATGACTCTTCTAATCATCTAAGCCTATATAACCACCTTGTATTGGTCATACTCTCCGACTACTCTGAAGTATGGTTATTTCCACTGAAGAATTTCATTACAAGGTTCTTGGCATCCTAATTATGCTAAATCGATTAAAATGCAGGTCGCTTGGGTTAATAAAATTGAAAACCAGTCAAGTTGGGTCGTACAAAAAAGCCTACCGGTTCCAATTGTGGTTCGAAATTTAGACTTTTAAAAATGTAACAAGTAGGTAAACGCAAATACCATGATATTGTCAGTTATGTTACAGTAGGAATAATAAGGAACAGAACGAGACGATTACTCTGGCTGAAACCTGGTTTGTAATCCGATTTATTTCAAGTTGGCGACACGAGAGGCATTAATTTACAATGTGAGATGGAAAATGTTAGAAAGAATCATTTATGTGAACTATATGACATTTAGGAGGTAACAAATAATCGTATATCCCATTACAATAATTTATCATTTAAAAAAGGCGAAATTAATGAAGTTGATGAAAAGTGGGTTTCTGAAACATATTGCAAAAAATGAAAAAGGTTCTCGTATAGCTCGACGTGGTTTTATTTCTATATAGTACAAATTTTTATAGCTTTTATTGTTGGTGTGCTTTGTATGTGTAGATAATTATCTTTCCTGTTCTCCAAACACTGCCATATGCAGATGAGCGGGGTTAAAAATGAGACATAATAGATTGTTTTATATCAGGATTATTTAATTGTTAACAACCAAGCTAATTTTGGAATTTAAAGAGTATATTGTACTTGTGTAGAAAGCACAGTTGTATAAACCTGACGATACTACACCAACTTGTACATTTCTTTCCAGAAGTATAGCTTTATTTTGTCTAACAATTCCTAGACGGCAACGGATTATTGCAGGTTGACATCAATTTAGTAAATTTATCATCTCTCTGGTTATGATCAATTTTCAATTGATGAGCAGTATAGTTAACCTTCTGGAGAATGAGTGTGCTATCACGCAACTTTAGGACACACTTTATTGAAATTTTCCGTTCGATTTAGTCTGCGTAAGATGACTCATTGATAAACTGTCCAAATAGACCGCACTCGTTCAACTCACTTTCAATTCAGACGCAGAGCTATTAACAGTCAACTCGCGGTTGACTGATACAATTGTCTTCTATAGTATTACCAATTAAAAGGACGCCTTTGTATACGAAGGGAGGTGGAAACCATTGTAAGTAATCTAAAGTGGACGATTTAGGGTAAGGCGGTATTCCGGTTGAGCCAATTCCGATTCAAATTTGTTGCTTATAGATCCAAACGACAGAGATCTAGCCAAGGATAACTCGGTCATATAATATCGCTTTGTTACTGGGTTGAATGCGTTCAGAGGAATACATGGAAACCGCACACACACCCAATCGGTTAGCACTGCTTTCATTCCCAAGAATATCAAACCAAATGTCTATCATTCAAAGAACGTTTGACAAAATCTACGACCGGCGCTATTGAAATTAACTGCAGCCCAAAAGATTCCCTGCAAACAAAAAGCCGAAGAAATGGAACCGTCTCGATTTATCCGCGAATAAAAAGTAGAATCTTTATTCTGAAAGCGTTTACAAAACATTAAAATTGTCCTCCCTGTGCTTGACTACACACTGTAGGTAACAAACAGTGTAAATAACATGAATGACTGATTCAGAGTAAATTTATGTTCACCAACCACGCAGTTAAAATCCACCGAAGCAATTCAACTGAAAACAAGGTGTTCAATAAATTTTTCACAAAACTGATGCCTCCCTTTCCACATTTTATCTCAGAATGCTTTTGAACACTAGCCAAAACGCTATTTCCATCAAACTGATAAAGTTATCCATAAAGATGGAATAACTCCGCATATACGTGGCCCTAACTTTGATAACATTTGCTATATAAACTATACATCTAGACTATAGAGGAAAGATACGCGTAACCCTAAATGAACACGGACAGACACGATGACTAATAGCGAAATACCAGCTGATATCATCGAAAATCGAGATGATTAGTGTAGTGTCTGCAAATATTTTTCGTCCAAGTAAACAAAAACAAAATATACAAATTTGTATCCCTCCAAAAGCTCTATGCTATCTGCGTCGATTTAGGCGTATAGAAAGAAACGCTACAATATATCCATGCTAAACTGATAAACAAAGTTGTTCATTTTCAAATTATAACAATAAAAACAAATATAAAACAAGTATAAAAATAAATACATACCTAAATACTTTATATATTCGATCTCGGGCTAGGTACAGATAACGGTGGCAAATCCCCGCCCTTATACAAGCAAAGGTGCAATCGGCGGTGGCAAACTCCAATGTCAGATCTACTTTAGACTGTAGGGTTAGATGCGTTAAAAGTCTAGGCGCAGTGATTTAGTTTTCTTCATTGTGTATTTATTAGTTTCCTACATGTGGTTAAGTTACAATGGATTACAATAGTTGTGTTATCTACGGTCTACAGTATATGCTTTCTAAATACAGAGAGTGAGTGCAGTCCACTTGTTAACTCGGCAGCCAGTCAGATGAGGACTAACTGCCAAGCCACAACCTAACTGCTACAAAAACACTTGAGGCTATGAACTATATCATCTTGTTCTTTATCTATACAACGAGCTGTCAGGAGATCGACCACGCACGCCGAATCCATCCTAACAGCTGAAATTACTTCGAATAAAGACTGGAGACAATTTTCGTTTTCTCAGGTATTCTACTATTTAGATCGCATTGAATGGCTTTAGAAATGTAGAGTGATTCACAATAGCTTGATATTCGCAGGATAAATATCATTGGACTCGATAGATTTTGATCCATTATTTTTTATTCAGCGATGAACCTTGATAAGTGCAGCTTTCTGATTTACACCGGGCTAACAATGCACCTACAGAACAGTTGACTAGTACAATATAACTTCCTGTGTGAATTATGCGTTCGTGATAACGACTTCATAAGGAAGCTCTTGTAGGTTTGTTCACTAGTATATCTTGAAGAATCCCAGTGATGAACGAAGACTCAAAACGTTTTGAACATTTCTCGTCTAGTTGTCTGGAAAAGGTTTTCTTCAGAATAATAAATATGGTGTGCTTTTAACTTTATTATGAGAAGGATATACGATGGAAGTTTCCCACCGTTATATGCACCTTTGTCTTTAATCTCAATTCGAAGAAAAAGACGATACAAAGAAGTCTCAGCTAATGAAAAAGTACAAGAAACGGCAGAATACCAAAACGAGCAAGTAAATTAGGTGAAATAAATGATCACGAATATGGAACCCAAAGATAGTTACAGATCTTCACGAGATGGCGATTACGAAAGTTAATAAATCAAACTCTGTGACCCTAAAGTAAGGCAGGACTTCCGAATAGTCGTGGTTAGTTCTGTATAAAATGGTAAATTATTTTCAGTTATTCTTCATTTATATGTACACCAATGTAGCATACTAATCTAATGTATAAAGTGTTCCACAACGACGCATATATCGGTTGAGTTTAGTCAGCTATACAATTCAACAACAAAAACAGCGCATTGTCGGAAACATTAAAATAATCTTTATTATTTTATTTAACGATCGAGTGGAATATGCCAACTGTAAAATTTCATATTAAATGGAGGGGAACTGACTTCTGTGGCACAATCTAATAAGATCCACACACTATGATAACGCCACGTTAGCAGAAACTCCTTATCAGATATAGACGTCAGTCTAGAGTGATTTATGTTTATTTACAAATCTTGAAAGTTCACATATACGTATATGATGTAAGAAATAGAGAAGTCGAGTCTTTATGGACACGGGTTTGCAAATTTGCTGATACAGACTCTTCTTCGCAACGCACTTAGTTACGCCTGCAATCGCTCATCAATCTAGCTACCCGAAACAGTGAGGAGGGGAAGCACATGGCTATATGCACACACAAATGCGGAAAACTCTCATTGCGTGTATGTGTCATCTCTTTTCTAATTAACTCGAAACAAGTATACCCCGCCCAGGTTGCATGCATGTACAGTCAGTGGCAACCTGTAAACATCCCATCCAGCACCAACCTGCATAGAGACACAGGCGGACAACGTTAGGACAGTGAAAGCGACAGGGGGGATCTATCTACGAACTCTTCAGACCGAGTCCATCTCCACTACGTTTTGGGGGAATGTGCACTGCCGAAAAAAGTGGTCAGTCTAAGTTTAATCAGATTTCCCGTGCAATGGAACAGAATGCTTCGCATGAGCGAGCAAGCACGCGGTGCTGTCTTCCTCTCCATCTACTTCCACCTCACTGACAGAGCGAGCAGCATCTGTCCAAAATAGACGCATCAACTCTCCGTACACCCCACCTAGCCGCAGCTCGATGGCGAATAAGGCTGCTAGCATAAACAGAAGAGATTATTGGATTTGGGCGAGTAAATATAGTTGATGATAGAAATAAGCATGCCAGAGAGGTCTGGACTCTGGCTGTTTTGGTGCCCCGCCACAGCCTTCTTCATGCGAGGGTGTAGGGCAGATATACACACTTTATGGACAACACTGATATACTATCCCAATTTACCGAATGAAATTTTCGAAAAGAACTATACAGTATACTTAGTAAACTATTGGTTATAGTCTCCAAATTCGTCTTTCACTGCGTTGTGGAGAAATTGCATTGAAGCTGAAGATGATGTCGCATGGGGTATATATAGTCTTCTGAAACAATACCGCAAAGGATGCTCAGTCAAATCATTTATGAATTCGGGAAACGGCTTGCAGCAAATATATGGCAAACAAGGACACTTTCGGCGGAAAAACTGACATTTCAATAATATATATAGTATTGATCGTCAGTGAAAGTGAGTGATACATATCTGTAATCATAAGTTACCTTCGACTCTCAACAATAGGACGGTAAATCAATTATTAGGATGGTAATATATCTGCATTTATTCTTTTCGTATTTTCTTGATTAATTGTATATGGGTAAGAATCAATTTTCAAGGCTTCATTTGACTGCAGACTATAGAGATAGAAGTGATACGGAATTATACGCCATCTATTGTTTACTATCCGACTACTCTGAGGTATAGTTGTTTGCCATTTAAGTATTTATTGTGTACGCTTCTTGTAATCGTAAATATGCTAAATTGTTTAAAATGCAGGCTTCTAGGTCTAGGTCGCAGAAATGCCTACTGAATTCATCTGTGATTCAAATTTTAGATTTTTAAAAATGTTAACAGGCAACACACAGACGCCAGTTAAGTATAGCAACTGTGTCTTCAAAGTGGAAAGCACCAAATGGACATATGCGCGTCAGACAATAATCATAAGCTTAATCAGAGGGTCACAATTTCTGCTAAAAGAAAATAAAGACAACTATAGCGACGTGGAGAGCAATCCGGGACCGATAGAGAAGAAGAGAATATGTATGATGTGTCAGAAGACCCTAAGAAGAGACATCCTCGGAACCCAGTGCAGCAGATGTGGTAGGGTAACCGATGCTATCGCTGCAGTGGAATATCGAGGTGGAAGAGAGCTAAAGAACAGCAGGTGGATCCATGGTTGGATGGCGAACAGGCGCACGTGAGTTTCGCTGAACCAGGTGGACAGCAAAGTTAAAATCTTCAAAAAAGGAGTCACACAGGGGTCAGTCCTTTCGCCAGTAGGTGTTTTTTGGTTTTGACTGACTAGCTTGGGTTAAGGGATGAGCTGTCTTTTTAACGTCGGATGAACTGAGAGGTGGCTCTCGTTGCTGAAAAATGCTCTATTACATTGTTAAACACTCCGATCTTGATGATCTTGGCAAAAACGAAGTCTCTTTGCAACCATGACTTTCATCAGGAGAGGCTTCTTGGCGGGATTCTTTGCTATGGACTGAAAGGAATCAACCATTGGTAGTTTGATGGTTCGCATAGGTACTCCTTCAAGTGATTTTTAGTCGCTGTGACGAAGGGATTTTTGACTGCAGCTCTATGGATCATGATGTCATCACGACTCGTTGTCTTACGTATGTGACCAGATCGAGAAAAGGGTTTGGTTTGTTCTGTCTGATGTTTCTGTATGGTGCGTGTAACTGCTGATTGAGACACTCCGAGGTTGGCTGCTATCTCCCGATGCATTTTGCAGTGTGCTGGGATAAAGTGACAATCGATTGACGGACTGATTCGGATAGCTGGTCATCTTCGGCATGATTGAAATCGTGCTGGGAGTGAAGAGAAAAGCATGCTTTTATATAAGCAAAGCTCAACCAAATCAATAATTACAAACGATGCACCATTCCTTTTTTACACCTATAGCCAATCAGAACACACTCAAGTTATATTAATTCAAATCAATGACACTGCAACATTCACTGAGTCACTCACACTTCAATTCAGTGTGCTAAAGCAACTACCTAGCAGGTCTGTTATGCTTAACAACAACTGCTAGTCTTGAGTAGTTATCGATTACTTACTGTATGTCCAAAAAAACGTTATGATGCTAAACCTTTGTCCGGCACTGTGTATATAATTTTATTAGCGTTTTTTTTAGCAAGTACATAATAATTATACACCTTAAATATTTTTGTATTTCTTTTTGATACAAATCATATTAATATTTTATGTAAAGCTTGTACATAATACCCGTACATTTTTTAAAAGTATGCACTGCCGCAGACATGAGAAGGCCAAAACAAAAACGATATATAAAGTTGTACTTTGTAGATCTAGGTGGAGACGATTAACTGCTCAGACCCTCAGTGATGCTTCGCTCGCTGGCGCCCCCCCCCAATAGAAAATCCTGTACACGTGCTTGGGGCCAACAGCTTTTATGCTTCTAGCTAATGACTCACAACAGCGTTATCTCAATGTTGAAATTAAATTTTGGCGTTGCTTACTTGATGACTATACAGTAGGGGCAAATGGTCCACTTCTTCCATTATGGAAATATACACTACTGTATGTGGATTCATGGATTTTGTGTGGAATGTTTATAAATAGCCTTCTGAAAAATCTTTGCTTATTTTATTCAAAATGTTCATAAATTTTAGCGTGAGCAACGAAAGCAAACTAAGAATGCTGTATTGCTATATCATATTTCCTATGCGTATACCTCTGCTCCTTTCATATTACAGTTTTATACGTTTGGGATAAAATTGTCAGTACAAACGCTGCGTTGCTATACTTAGCTTACAGTTACTCTAGTGATACTTCTAGAATTAGATCACTGGAAGTAACACGTTTGATCGTTTGACTAAAGAGAGATTCCCATTTTCACTTTTTATATTTATCGACTAAACTAATAAGCTACTGATTGCTTAATAAAAAGTACTGGTATTATATAATGTTGACCGAAAACTAATTAGGTTTCTCAGAAACAAAAGAGCCATAAAATATGTTGTATAGAAGTGATTTAAAAGAACAATCAAACGATGTGATTATTTTCAAAGACGAAGAGTATTTTGTAGACAAACGCATCACCTAACTAGCTAACTAGCCGGTATAGATTGCAAGCCCGCCCACTCGGTGTGGCTTTCCTCTTAGAGAGAGCAAAAACTCAGAATTCCGTAAAGCTTGAAAGCACGACTCTATACAGCCGCTTCTCATTAAGACGCACAGGATCAATAATATACAAAGGAAACGCTGTACTTACCTTCACCAGCCGAGATGAACCCTCCGGATGAGGTAGTTGAGCACAAAATTGCAAAAATATAGAAGAATTTAATTCTTCCAAATGCCATACCTGTAAAAATCAGGAATAAAAAATTGAAGAAAATATGTTTAATAAAAGGATCCAAGTCGACTTTGATGTTCCTGATTCAAAGGCAGCTATTGTGAAAACTGTGGCACCCCGGAAATGCACAACCACACACGGTCGCACAACGATGAAATTAGTCGGTGTTTCTTACTGCTCCGTGAAGAAGCAATATATTAGGAAACTGAACTAGGTCTTTTGGATAGATGCGGACAGTCAGTAGTGAGTAGCTCGAACAATTCCAGTGCGGGTCACGAGTGGTACGGAAATCTGTACACTATCAGCTCACGACGGTTACACACTACATTCACACGGAGAGAGAGACACACAGACGCGTGCGCGCGCCTTATTCCCACTTTGTACTGCGGCAAACGACATCTCTCTGTCTCGCTCTCCAAAATCGCGCGCTAAACCTGTATTGATTTTTCTGCAGCTGAGGTGGCTGCCGAGCAGGCAAAGGTACTCTCCGCCAGTCACACAGTCGTATTGCAATGAATACATTTCGGAACATATTAATAACACTGCACTGTACTGTGCACAGTTCCTCAACGGGTCGGCTCAGATAAACCCAATTATTTCAAAAGTAACTCTCAACAGTCGGTTGGTTGTCACGGAGTTTTAGTATATCAGACAGTCCAGGGAGTAATGCTTACAGGTTTCTCAATTATAATGTACTGTATACGTACCACATAATGTAACTACATACAGTTTTCAAAAGCAAGCACAATCCTATCTATAATTAGAGAAATGTATGTATGTATGTCTGACCGGTATATATCTCCCAACTCTCTTGACGGATTTGCATGCTTGATGACTCAAAAAATGCTACGGCAGCTACGCCAATGGGTAACATGGGAAAAATAACCACGAGATACAAAATTTATAATTGAGAGGTCCACAGCAGAAAATACCCCCAAAACCCATGTTTTTGCTGCGATGCTAAATCAATATGCTGCAGGAATTTGAATTCTGCAGTGACCGATTGATAAATTTGAATTCTGCAGAATAAGCGATTATTGCAATGCGAAATGGATCAACTAGCAGAATGGAGATTGCTGCGATGCTAAATCAATATACTACAGAATTCAAATTCCTTATTATAAATATGATTACTAACGCTATACGGGTAATCCTACTTGTAACAATAATTCGTCAGCAGTTTTCTTAAGCCAAAAGATTATACAATATAGAATAAGTCAGATGATATTCTGCATATGCTGTGCCATTTTACTAATAAGAAGAAATAAACACAGCATCTACTCAACACAACATTTACTATTTAAAAATCAAACTTGAAATAATGAGAGAAAAAATCGGTTTGTTTGGTTGTCGAGACAGAGCAGTTTGGGTTGTTGCGCGAGTAGGCAGTATACAGCAATGCTCAATTTGCTAGACGATAGGTTTTAAATACTCGAAAGTCGCGAGCGCCGAGGAACACACAAGTCACAAAACGAGGGGACATATATATTTCGCAAAAAGGGTTTTTTTTCTAAATATTATCATTTGCCTAACAGTGCCTATCTAATCTGAAGCGTGTAAAATCCGACGAATTGGCGGCGTCCATACTCAGAATGCTAATGGCTAACAGCTAAGTACCAAAATCAGGTACAAATAATTCTCGGATAATCATTGCTAAATTGTAATTATTAACCCTCGTCAATAGTTTTAATTTCTGAAAAAACTATGTTCTATAATAGAGTTTGTTTGTTCAACTTTTCACTTCTGCAATTCAGAAATTTATAGGATAGAGAGACGCATAAGAATAGTTAATTGTGCACTTGTGGGAGATACTTGCACAGTGTATGGCCAAACCGCGAGCCGTCGAATCACTACCGAACAATGTGAGAGGGTGAGGGTCAGAGGGAGCGATGCCTGGCCCAAAGAAAAAATCTCCTAAGGTAGCAGATTCATCCATCTCATCAGAACAGACATCAAGTTAAATTGCATCTAATGAGTGCGAGAATAGTGCGCAAATCGAACTGAAGCTCTTGCGGTGCCCCATGTGGATATGTATGTGCCCCGGGATACGCCAAGCGATGCAGGCGGGTGTAATTACATTTCTAGATCACCTGAATAAACCCACGTTCGAACGGATAATTCACCTGATACATGTATCATCGTATCCGCGAAGGGAACTGAAGGTACGGTTTTACACATACTACACTGCAGGGTTGCGCGATGAACATTTGGTTTACGTGTGGTTGCTATCAAAGAAAGTCGGGGAAATAAATGAAAACACTCCCCCAAATTACCATATATACAGTCCGAGTTACACAACACCATTGGCGAAGAACACGTTTTTGCCTGTCAGGTACTAAATAAACTGTGCTATGCCGTAGAAAGTAATTTATACTACTATTGATATTTGTAAATATACTCGTATCCTATACGAGTATAAGGATTTACCTGCAAATCAAATCCATATGTTTTCCCGTAAGCTTTGTAGAGATCTATAGTATCATCACTATCCGATGACGTACTACATGCAGATTGAGAGTTGAGAAGTATAGGATATATAAAAGAGGCATTAACGTTGTTCATGTTGTTGTTTTTCAGAAAGCAATCTAGTCGAAAAAATCTCTATAAGGTCGAGAGGATCTCATTTGCGGAGATGCCATAGCCTACAGAAAATACTGTACTTCTGACCGAACTGAGGCTTACACTTCGAGCTTTTGTTTCAAAGGTGAACCATACTGGAAGAATCTATCGACAAATCTCAGGATCTCTTTGCCCGAAAACGGCCACATGCTTTGGTTACCTCATCCTGGACTATCTTAGCCTTCACTTCATAGACAGGAGCACTGGTTGCCTGGAAGATTTTTATATTTTAAAGAAGGCAAACACCAGTGTAAGACATACATTTTATAGCAACGTGTTTCGCATTTATCCCAAATGCATCCTTATGCAGACAACACAACTGATTAACAAATTAAGCAGGCACAATGAAAAGCATTTGAAAAACGTTGAGCAAAAGTACACAATTAATTTTAGAAACAAATTAACCATGATAAAAAATAAAACAATTAATTAAACAATGAAGTTCCATTATTTGTTAAATAATAATTGAGTTTAGGGCAATTTTTAAATGGCCAGAGCTTCGTTTATCGCAGGTCAACAACAGCGGGATTCCAAGTCACTCCTGACTTAGAACTACAGCGGCTAAGTTGAAATTCACTATCGATAGCCTCATCTAATTCGGGGGTATATTGATGTAGCATTGCAGCAATCACTTAAAATATAATATTAGGAGTTTGAATTCTATAGATAGCCGATTGCTGCAATACTACATGGGTATATACACTACAGAATGAGGCTATTAATGGTCGTATCAGATGGCATGTTTAAAACCATTGAGTGGGAGGAAATTTTGACCAGCCTATATGACTCTCAGGAAGGCGTTTTGACGTTGACGAAAAAAGGGCATAGCATGATTTCCGCGTTTGCACATGCATGGCGTTCACACAAACAGATACACAAAATTCGCAATTATAATAGGATGAATAAAATATCCAGACTAGCATCAATGGATTGCAACATTTAATTGCTTTATAGTACACCGAATGACAGTCGGAATTTTGGCATATAGAAATGAGCAGTAGATATAAAAAACCGCTGTTCAAGATAGGATGCAGATAAAACAATCAATGCCAGATCAGGACTTATCTTGGAGCTATAAAAAATCGGACGTATAACCTCCCCTCACCTCGAAGCAGTTGATTTTCAAAGGCGTTTTTATACACATAATACAAACATAGGCTACACTAGACACTCTGATGTTTGTAAGTACGCGCCTATTAGATAGAGGGGGACTCGCAATATATATTATAAAGGGGAAGCTAAAGACATCCGGAACTTCCGAGAGCTCTTGTCAGGAGAAATGAAGCAGGCTTAGTCACTCGTTCTCCCAGGAAAGTATCGCCTCTATTCAAGCTGACCTTAGAGGGTGGGACAGAGTATCCACATTAGCTATTAACAATATTTTGTATATAGTGTATTTACGAGGACAACTGGGAGTGATGGGCAAAGAATGAACTATAGGTTCACCTACGGAGAAATCCAATCTCGGGACTTCCGAGAACGTGGAAATTGCATAATAGAGTGGATGTTATAATTAGGACTTTGTAAACCAAACTTAAAGGCATACAGATAATGGGTGGAACGAGAAAGAATACCAAAAGTTGAGTGCCCTTAATATTTCCTAATATTTATCGTTCAGATGAAATCAGCCAAATCCTATACGCAATAAATTATACAGATCATTATACATTTATTGCAAGAAGGCTAGAATAAATTACAACATCCATTTGGTTGCAACAAAAATCTCAAGCGCATTTTTAGTTTCCAATACTGTAAGCGAAGGAAATGTATTAATTTGCATTTAGATAAAATACCATGGTGAACGCCAATATTAGAGCAATTTAAAATTCTTACTGTAAAATAGTTATAGAAATTATCATAAAAACTGCCGAAAATCTGTCTAACTAATAATATGCTGCTTTTATGCACAAATATTTAACGTCAATTACGGAGAGACAAAAAGGAAAGTTGTGGATTATATGACGAATCATAAATTAAAATTCGAAATTATGACAATAATCATTTTCATGATCAATGATTGTGATATCGGACAAAACAATATGCTATACATATAGGAAGGAGACCTTAGAGGTGGTTTTATTTAATATAATGCTATGAAATCTTAAAGAAACAACAAAACATATTCACTATTGTTTTCCATATATGTTGATTATTGGTTCCTCGACGAAATACGAGAGAATAATAATGTTAATATGTACAGTATCATCATCATTATTGGGGTAGACAGTTCTTCTGGACGTCAGTCACTATGTTTCTCCATTTGCTCCCATCTTCTACTGATTTTGAACATTCCTTATAACAACTCATCTGCGTCCAATCCTTGATTTGTATAAGAGATTTAAATAGTCTGGATAGATGGAATTAGAGTTCAAAGAAATTCAAACAGAATCGACGAATTTCATTTACACTGATTAACCAATATTAGGGAGAATACCACAAAGTGACAAATGTACATCATAGGTTTGCCTAAACATTTGGTGTTAGAAAAATGCAAGGAAAAATAAAAAATGTATCCTGGCAATGGACTGGTGAGACTGGTGCATTGATGGTCAATCTAATACCCATTTTATAAAAAATTCCGCAAAAAATATTTTTCATAATGCTTTAAATCTTAATAATGGGTTCAATCCCAATGGAGCAGGGTGTTTGCGAAATGCGAAAAAATAATGGATAAAATAGAAAACAGATTATCCTTGAACAACAAAGTCCAAATAATGAGGAGTTGATAATTTAAGTATGAGCTCTTTCGACTATAAAGTGAAGCAAAATGAGTATTAAATCAAATCAATAACAGTTAGGAGAGGTAGAGAATATCATTTCCACATTATGAAATAAAAAATAAAGAACAGAATCAGAAAGCAAACAATGAAAATTGCATCTATTCCCCCTAAGCACAGTAGCGATTGTTTTGTTAAAGTTCTAGAAAGACACCATATTTCTCAATAAATGAAATTAAGCATGTGTTTTAGAACTTGTGTTGCAGCAGAAAGAAATCAAGGCATCAAGCCACATTTATATTTATCCATAAAAGAAACAATATGTATAAAGATTATTACTGAGTGAAGTATGACTGGGCGGAAAATCCAACGAGATTTATTAGTTAATCTGACTGAATATTTCCTACGTATAAGGCTATAATCACACATACTCCTGTGGACAGCAAGGCAACGAAAGGCGGTCTAAAGAAATTAGTGTGGAAAATAATAACTGGAGATTTTAGATATTTTAACATTTTTAACTGTATAGAATGTTCTTTAACTTTTATGCGAAGGCGCCTATTGACTGGTAGTAAAGTAAAAGGATTGAAATGTGAAATTATTGTTGTAGAAGACATTATAGAAAATATTTAAATAAAACATTCAATTATCTGAACTTCCATTTTATATATCAATTATGTAATCGTAAAATAAATAGATAAACACGTGACAGTTTTGTGTTTTGGAAAAACTGAAAACCGGGATACTTTTGTAGATACGTCAGACGACATCAGAATAGCTTGACAGCATTCGGGGAGGCACTGTCATGATCTGATTCATCCGTCAGTTTAGTAGTAGTCACATGTCTCTGTCTGATCAGTCGTAACTGACCAACAACTAAGTGCTTTATATATTTAATAGAAAGCACCCTTTGTGTCCACCCACTTGTAGCTTATGAGGGACCTCCTATAGACTATGTTGGGGTGGTTGGTCGTATGGGTGTGTTATTTGCGTTGCGCTATATCACACAGATTCTATATTAAATTTTCCATCTGCTTAATGCTTTTTAATTTACATAAAATGTGCATGGGATAGTCTCTAAAAAAAAACCATAATGATATAATAATATAGTTGACGAACACCCAATGTAAAATACGAAGAAATGTACATACATCGGATTCAAATAAAATTTGCAAGTTATTATTCAATATTTTTTTTAATAAAGTATAAAATATTACGCTAAATTCTTTATATTACTAGCCAAGCAGTAAAGAACGTTTAAACAACGAAAATGTCATGTATATTTTTCTACAAACAAATCCAATGAAACCGTAAATTACACATGAGTGAAACCTCTTTAATCCAGACAGGCACTCTTGAGAGTTGAGGCCGTAAGAAATCTGGACGGTTTCGTGAGGTGCCCGGATTTATCAACAATAGAAGTGTTGTGTTGATTCCACGTCTATTTCCGAAGCGGCTGCAGCAGTAAAAATAAGTGCATATAATAGAAAATGAGGTTGTCATAACACACGATATAACAATAATAGTCTTTTTTGTGCAGAGCAATCAATACAAAACAGTTTTAATGATGTTACTTTAACATGGTGTGATTTTCTGTTGCTTTATAGAATGTTCAAAACGCACAAAATGATTATTTGTAAGGTGTTATTCAAGATCCGCGATGGTGTAGTGGTAACGCGCTCGGCACAAAAACACCGAGGTTTCCTGGTTCGATTCTCGGCTAGGTCAACCTTTCATGATTAATTTCAATGACTGTCCAAAAACTAGGTGAGTGGCAGCGGGCTCACGCATGGAGACTCGGCAGGTGGCAACAGACTGACATTCTGGCTGCAGCTACTAGTCGCCTCACGTAAAACGGGAGGGGACATCAGCCTCTAGTTAGTTGAGGCACCACGGTTCGTTGAGCGGAGTGGTGCCCCACACGAGCTGATTTAGCCTATATTCTTCTCTTATGGATA
>JAUYWV010037897.1:0-16445 GCA_032274565.1 Nematoplana nigrocapitula
TGAAGGGTCCCAAACTGCCGCCCAAGATATTATCCTCCTCCTCCTAAGAATCCATGACCATCTCTACCGCTTCAATGCGTTTTTCCACTTCTTCTGAGATGCTCCATCACTCGCTACCATTTTCTAAAGTAAAGCAAGTGTATATTTTAAGTACCATTAATGAATCTTTTGTACCAATTGCTATCAAATTTAACAATAAATTTGAGTTCCTATAATTCAACACAAAAGAACGACTGTAATCTATATGCAGGGAGTTTGAGTTTACTTCAACGGCGGTGGTAGTGATAAAAGAGTTCAAGTATGTATGTATTCTTCTTCTTTGTCCCACAGCCGACCGATCTCCCGTAGAAATGCCAAGATTTCTATGGGTTTCTTCTTGAGGGTCGAAGGGAGGTGGATGGTTCGACCAGGTGGTTCATGCGGGCTGGAATCTATTGAGAACAGATGCTTCGTGTTCTCGGTTGTGCCGCAGAGAGAGGAGGCATCTAGAAGTTTGCTGCGATATTCTGAAGTGATTGGTGATTTTCCCGTCCACATTTGATGGAAATTTTCGAATCCTTGCGGGAAAGGGATGCGAGAGTATCTCTGGATAGTGGCTGTCCTCCTGTTACTTTCCAGTGCCATAGGGAGGAGGATTGCTGGGAAGTGGAGGATATGCTGTCTCAAGAGGTTTAGTCCGGTTGCAGCAGAGACGTTTTGACCTGTGGAACGCCAGTTGCGTGCTTTCCTGTTGGAGAGGCGGTTGCGTGGGTTTTGGCTGTTGGCGACTTGGTAGGCTGGGTTGCTGTCAGGACTCTCTTCAATCTCTCGGCCCGCGAGGCTGGAGGCCCAAGTTGCGATGGATTGGGGGACCACTTCCGTGAGTAGTAGGATAATTGTGGTGTCGGCAACGCATCCTGTGATGATCCATGAGCGTTCGTTCTGAATTGCATCAACTGTTTTCAGGTTTGAATCGAATAGCCTGGGTAACCAGAACGCACCTTCATAGCCAATGGCAGAGAGGATGCATGTGATGTGCAGTGAGTGTAGGGTTGATGGGTCGGCGCCCCTGATATTGGTCTGCGTTGCTGGATTCTCTGGCTGTTATTTTAATGATTTTTGCCTTGTGGTCCTTGAACTTCAGCTCTCTGTCGAAGGCTAGCCCAGAGAAGTAGGGGCTTGGGCTTGCCTTGATGGTTTGACCATATATGGTGAGCTGTATTTGGTTGACTTTCTCGCGGTTCCACAGGTATCGGTTTGTTCGTGATGCTGGCTGACGACGGAATTGATGAATTCTAGGTAGTTGTACTGGAATTAGATTGTACTGTATAGTGAGAGATGATGTGTGTTGTGATGCTTTTAGGTACCATTTTCAGGCTTGGAAATTTCTTCTTGATTTAAGAGTTTCTGTTATATTTTCTGGTGGAGCGTTTGGGAAAATTATTATTTCTATTACCGGCGTTGCAGTCTTTCTAGCTTTAGTGCGTTCTTTGTTTCTTTCTTTCCTTTCATCTGCGCGGTGAGTGCTCACGATTCAGGGCTAAAAACGAGAAAAAAAAACGAAATGAACGAACGGGCTAGAGCGCCCCGAGGCAGCAACGAATGAAACCGACCGCATCAGGTGGTTGCGTACGGAGACATGCAGAGACATCATGGATGTTAAAACACGTTCTGTGGATGTTGACAACGGCACTAGAGCAGGCATTGAACAGATGACTGACCGTTTCTTCCGGGTGTCCACACCAGCGGCACACGTTGCTGTCCGTTATACGGATCCTGGCGCGGACGTTTTCCAAAGACTCTGCACTCACCAGCTCTAAGTTGGGACAGAAGGCTCTGGTCTTCCCTGCTCATTCGATCTTTGTCGGCGATGATGCTGCGGGATTAACCCATACTCCCGAATCTCTCTGTGCCCTGCGACAGAGCTCCACTTTCAGTTTTCTTTTGACAGCGGCTTTGATGGAGGTGTAACTAATGACTAGATTATCAGGACGGCCAATTACGCTTTTAGTGGTTGTTTAGCCATGAGGCTGATTATTTATACTAACAATAAGAAAAATAGTTAAAGGATATAAATAAACGTTCATCACACATTGTTACTTAGTCAAAGGTTTGAGAGGAATCAAATGGTGAAATTTTTGTCTGTCAATTATCCGCTAACCTCTAAAACTGATCATTTTAAAGAAGACCACTTTGAGGAATAAAATTTGGAAATTTTTTGCGGAAGAAATATTTTACTCAAACGATTTGATAGTATCTATTTTCATTTAAAATTATGCTACTATCAGTCTAAGAAGAGGGCATCTTTTTATCAATCCTTAGACATGCATTAGAGAATGTTACAGTAGCACCCAAGGTGAAACAAAAGGCGGAACTTTATGAAAAATGACTAAATTTGAGTAAATTATTCATATTTTTTTGCAAATAATCTGACTAAATATAAAATTTAGTTAATTTTCATATAGTTCCGCCTTTTCTTCGTAGATAAGCAATTATCGGTTACACCTGGCGGACGAAGCCAGGCTGCTGACTTTCCTCGCGGAGATCGGGGTGCTGACGCGCCCTCCAGACCGGAAATAATAATAATAAGAAGAAATATGTATAATGGTAATTTCAGGTCTGGATAAATCCAAATTTATTTTTCGGTCGAATTCCTAAACTTGATAAGAATACTTGAAGCATCCTCGCATCTCTATAGAAGAGAGTCTGCCTGTCGGATGGAATGGCAGGTCTTCCCGTAACTCGTTGCTATGGTGCCGAACTTCTGAGATACGCAGTATAATGAGACTTTATTAATAATTGAAGCTAGCAAGTATGATGTGTCCGTATAGCGAGTAATTACTAATTTATATATATAGATATATGATAAACCAATAAATCCCCTGATATCCGAGTCGAATCAGAAAAAAACTGAAGTTATTAATTCAGATATAATATCTATTTTTCCCCGATAACAGAATGTACGTATGTAGAAACGAAGTTGAAAACACAATTGAATTAGTCAAATTCGTAGGCGAGCGCTCATGCGCACCTTACAGGATTGGAAGAATACCGCGTTACGCGATTGCCGGAAAAAATCGGTAGTATCGAACGCGCACTACTCCATCATCGTATGATTGCCGATCGATATATCTGATTTGATTGGATTTGAAGGACAACTAAAATCACTAATGTCTATTTACAAAAACGGTAAACCAACCATAGCTCTTCTTACCTTTGCATCAAAGCATCAAGAAAGCAGTTGTGTATTATTTATGGAAACAAACATGCCAACTATAGTCCGTAGAATTTGAACGGACGTAGACTGGACGTAGCAGTTTAAGAGCGATAGAATTCCGATTTCATCTTTTACAAATACGAAACTGACTTTCTTGATTTCCTTTCCTGCACGCGCCTGTACATTAAATAAATTACAGAAACTTGTAAGTAGGAAAACAGGAAATGAATAACGTTTAGCACAAACAGGGAGACTCAAAAACATTCCGAAGTCAAGGAGGAAATATAGGAGAGAAAACAAGGAACGTAGGCTGTCGCAAGTCCGCGCGCGTGTGTAACACTTCAAAATATCGACCATCAACTGATAGACAAATTAGAAACAGGATCAATCGTACAAAAAATCAATACTTCTAAAAGCAGTATTTATATGTATATCTAAACTCAAGAGACATGGACCGATGTCTGTTGGGTGAGTGCTTGGACACAGTCAATTGGTGATTACAGAAGTTGAATGGGTTATAGTCACCAAGATTTACTTCATGTATGCGTAGGAAAATGATTGCCATTTTTTTTTAATGCAACTCGTGCAATCACCAAAGGTGCTGTTCGCCCACCCACCCGAGTGAAGCAAAATGAGTTGTTCCCCATTTTCAATGTGTTATGTCAGTGTTTTTTGTTTAGTTGCTATAATTTGTTTGGCCAGTTGACGCACCAAATTCCACATGGGGAGCGACTGAGGCGGTGGATGCACATGTACAGTGTATAGGTGTGTATAGAAAACCGGGAAAAGGGTAAATATATGTCATGTGCCATTGTAATAGGCGGCAACACATCTACACTATACGGAAAGTCTCTACTACAACACAATATTCTGGTTATTGAATAGCATTTCGGCCAAATTGCAGTTCTTTGTACATTTTTGTTTCTGAACAGAACAACACTGAAATCATAGAAAAATGGTATAGATACAAGGCAACTTTAGTTCCCTTCGCAGTCCTATAGTGCCTCCACAGTTGTCCGATACAGTTGGCGGTTTACTTTGCGCAGCGAGTTTGAAAGTACCGGGGGTGGGGGGAAATGCACTGTGCCTTGTGGTACTCATGCAACTTCCATCCGTCGATATGTACAACGATAGTACTACAGTACATTAGTATAGTAAAAAATTGCGTCCACTTTTACCGAAAGGAAAGTTGCTTTGGGAGTGAGCGCGAATTCAGAAGAATCAGACAGAACAGAAAGAGAGATGCCCTAAATCGATTGCACAGGCGCTGAAATAAATGTCTTCGAAGATGTTGCAAAGAGGGCTGCAGTACCGACCAGATGAGTGAGTGTGATGTGGTGCTGAGGATTGTGTTCAAGTCGAGTAGTGGTCGAAAGAGCTAAGGTATTCGAGAGCGGCGGTGTAGCAGAATTGGTACTGTTCATCCGACTGAACCATGCTGGTGCGCTGAGTTCGGAGCATCTTCACCGTCTGGAACATGTCGACCACGCCTTCAAATCGCATTCTTTCCAGGACGACACTGAGCGTGAGGAACACACCAGATCTTCCCACTCCGGCGCTGAAAAAAAAGGAACGCGGATGAAGCATTCCAGGAAAGTCCTCTATAAATAACTTCTCTCTCTCTCTTTGTGTTTGTGTCAATCGGAGAGAGCGTCTATTGAATGATGATGGGCAGAACATGCGCTATATTTTGGTACCCATATATAATTATGCAAGCCATTTAAAGATATTTAGTTTTGCAACTATTTCGTGTCAAATATTAATTATACTACTCACAAGTAATATTTGCTTATCTAGCCAGTAAAATGATAATTAGTGATAATTGCGAGATACTGAGCTGCATCTAAATCTGCGTAGCGCCGAGTGAGGGGAAGAAATAATGAGAGAACGTACATTGTATGAGGTCGGGTCTATTTCATAAAACTGCTAGCAGCACCTAAATGTATTGGCAGCGGCTGAATTTAGCTGTGAACACCAAGCGAAATTTCCAAAAGGCAACCAATAAGGTAAGAGTTTTTGTCGGTGATGTCTTTTTGTCTATGACTGTAGGAGCTCGTAAACTACACATTAAGGTCTGTTTTATATAACCTAGAAGCTCCTAAATTAAGCTGGCTTTGTTTTTGTCTACTGCAGTGCGCAGCCGACCAACCGTCTCTAACAATACCTAAATGTTCACACGGGTAAATGAAACGTGTAGTATTGTACAGACCTCCTCGTCTGTGTGTGCACGGTCCAGTGTTGTGAAATCGATTACCGCTATTTTTACTCGGCTAAAGAATCATTCTAATTGGTCGGCTAAATTTAGCTCCCAGTATCCGAGTTAACACATTCTAGGAGTTGCGCTATTTTATCAGTGTTTTATGAAACAAACTTTAGCAGAACATCTATTTAGGCCCAAAAGCCATCGACAAAATATCTTATTTTATCGGCTATCTTTTGCTCATAAAATTAGCTCATGGTAGTTTTACGAAACAGGTCCCTAGTGTGATGTGCGATCCTAGGACTTGCATTTCTTTGAATTTATTCTTTTATTGTTAATGAAAAGCTTCCATCATATATACTCACTATTTTGAGCAGTTCAGCCATATTGCTAAGCTCTCCCTTGTTGTTAGCCATCAGAGTTGTATCAGATGCATACCGTATGTTCTAAATCGCTTTCCCCGATATCTCAAGGGAACTCCTCAAATTCTCTCATAATTGCCTCAACGATGGCCTCAAAGAGCACTGGAGAAACTATACATCCTTGTCTGACTCCCCATACCTGCAGTGCACCGCAATGGGTCCATCCTGGCCGAACTGTTCTTTCGTCTTGTGCACCTGCCCGATAAAATCGATAAACGCCTCCCCAGTCCGCGGCACTACGTGGTCGGGCCACTCGGTGAACTGGAACTGGCGAACCGTACGCGATTGGCCGTCCCGGGCGTCGGTGACCTTGAACTCACGGAGAATATAGTTGGGCATGTTGTACTCGACCATTGGGTCAACGACGAAGTACTGATACCGGGCGGATCTCTCCGAGGGCCAGTACTGGTGGCATTTGTCCTAGAGAGGAAGCGAACGACAGGCAGTCAGCAAATCTACTGGAAGTTGTCAACAAAGAACTTGAAGGAAAATATATGCTAAAATGTTGGTCTGTAAACTGAAGACGCTAGAAAATCAATATAACTGTTTAAACTTGACGACGGTAAAGTAGCCATTTTTATTCTCAGTGAGGCACAAAAAACAACTCCTGCATTTCATTAAATAACCTACGAAGACAGACTGCAATTCCTTTGGACGAAAAGCTCTCGTGGTTTTCCTTCAAGGAATACATGAATGTCTTCCTTGCCTTCTCTAAATGAAAATACCTATTGTTTCTTCCCTCAAGTAGTGCAAGAAAATCTGAACCATCGTGTGCTCTCAGTGGGTTTTCCTTCAATCAATAAATTTTACTTGAATTGTGAAAGTAACTCCGGTGTTGGCCTAAAGTTCACTTCGATGTTTCTCTAATGAAAATCATAATTGTATGAGTACAGGTAAAACATCGGCATTGGGAAAACGGATATGGGAAATAAAAAGGAGAGCAAAGCTAAATGCCAAACAATACTGTAGTTCAAATAATGCTGCTACAAGGTCATCCGAGCGGAAACAATAACATGGAACAAAACTTTGCAACTGCTCAATCAATCAATCTTGTCCATATAGCCGCTTAGGCCATAGGTGCACCCAATTCTTGACAGTTTTCCTCGCCTGACATGATGTCCAAAAAATACAATTTTCTTTCCCTGACTGATTCCATTAGTCTTTTCGGTTGTTTTCCAGAACACTCCGCTTTGATTATCTCCAATACTTGGTCAATAGTCCTTTTCTCTGCATGAGATACCAAGCAGTCTACGGTAGCACTTCATTTCGAAAGCTTCTATCCTCTTCCTGACTTTGTTGTTAATAGTCCAGCTTTCATTGCCATAGAGTTGTAGGATACTGTTTACTATTGTCGTCATCAGCTTGAACGTTTTAAAAAAAAGGAAGCACCATTGAGACATTTTTTAAATGTAAAATTAAATATACTGGTATATTTTAATTTTCTTGTTATTCCATTATTGTAATATATATAAAATAAACACTTGAATAGAAAAGCATTTCTAGGTTTCAGTAACTTCCGAGTTACACAGATAATCCTTTACTCAAAAGTTGTCTTCAGGTTTCGTGTAAATATTTCAAAGTTTGGGTTATATTGTGACACTTGAGTAGTAGACCTTAGATCGATGATGCTTCAGACATGAAACTTCTCCATCGATAAACCAACCACCTACCCTTCCTTCCCTCAGTTTGGTCAGCATCACCACAATAGTTGAATTGTGCTCCCACAGCATCCGCCAAAAATCCTCGGTGGTGTCCGGGAGAGGCCCTTGAGTGGCGATGTAGGCCCGCCGACATCTGTAGCCGTCTACAAAGCTGGCGTTGATGTAGTCAGAGCCGTCCACCCCTCTGATTGGCTGCAGACAGACCCGAGTCGCTTCGTAGGGCAAGATGTTGACCAATCGGTTCTTCATCTTATTGACTGGGAGATTGGCGCTGATGAAACGCCCCGAGGTCAGTTTGAATTGGGACAATTTCTGGCGGGGGAGGAAGGGAGAAAATATAGCGAAATAATAAATCATTTGGATTAGTTGCCATGGTTCCGTTTTCTTTCCCGCTGTAGTTTCCATCGTAATTCAAAACCTCTAGTTTTTCAGTCAGTCGTTAGATTAATTGATTATTCTACTACATTGCGAGTCATTTGCTATCTAGATGTGTCATTTATTCTACTACATTGCGAGTCATTTGCTATCTAGATGTGTCATTTATTCTACTACATTGCGAGTCATTTTGCTATCTAGGTGTGTCATTTTGCTATCTAGATGTGCCATTTATTCTACTACATTGCGAGTCATTTGCTATCTAGATGTGTCATTTTTTTCTAATTCTATACGTACTGTAGATTAAAAAATATATTCTGAAATACCCTAGACAAGGAGGTCTGCCCCAACTCTATGTACACGACTAGTTTCGTCCTGATTAGGACTCATGAGGTGTACGCAAGAGAAGGAGAACCCGGCTTGACATGATACTGCTGAAAATAGTTTCACCATAGCGTATTAAGAACTAATAATTACAAACGACTTTTCTCTAGACAAGGAAGACTGGCTGTGGATCCAAAAAGTTTCTGAGATTTGGCGCCATAGATCGCCTTGCCGGTAGTATTAAGTCAAGCTGGGTTTGTCTTCCCTGGCGTACACCTGATGAGTCCCAATCAAGACGAAACTAGTCTTAGTTGGGCACTTGCCCTTGCCTATAGGGTAGAAGGGATTTAAATATAATTAGATGATATTCTGTTTAGAATTCGGCTTGAATTATTCTGATATATATAGATTAAGTTTTTTGAGAGTTTAGTTATGGAAACAGAGTGGAGAGAAACACAAGAAGCAAGTACTGTAGGTTTGCTGTATTGCAATCTCCTTCTTCTTCTTGTTTTCAAGGCCATACGACTCACACACACACATGAAAGTTTCCGTTCTCCAAACAGTGAGTTCCAGGGTTCATTGACGTTTCTCACACCAGAGTCTTGTCGAGGCGGAGTCTTTGTGTCTAGTTCATTTTGCCTAGCAAAAGTAGGAATTGGGTGCACACTCGGCCACTTTTGGTTAGTTTCGGTTTGGTGTGGGGATGCTGGACCACTTTTGCTTGTGTCTATGGGCGGTTTTGAAAGGGTTCTTTCAGTTTCGGTTAAGAGTATTTTAAAGTGAGTCTTGGTTTCGGTTTAGGTCGAAAGTTCATGTTGACCAAGCCGAAGCTAACCCAAAAATACACACAATACCCCAAACTCACCGCATTATCTCTGCTGTTACAAGTGGCCAAGAGAGTATCCAACTCTTACTACTGTAAATCGATTGATTAGTGAATAAAATTTCAGTGTAATGTGAAACATTAGGCATAGCTTCGCTTTCACGAACATATATACAGTATATATATAGACACACACATACAAATTAATACTAGAAATGTAGACAGAAAACGAACGAAAAAATTCTACTAAAAAATCGAACTAATTTTTCGGACACACTATACATATAACTGTTTGAAATCTTCCAGTAATAATGTCATTGTTGCGATGTTGGTTTCGATTTTCAATCGCTAATCTGCCATAGTGAGGATTCCCTGTTTTCAGTCGGGACATGGTAGTTATTGCATTGCAGTCCAACGATTTGTCGTCGTAAAGCCTTGCCCTATGGAGCTTAGCAGATTTGAAAGTCCTATGCACAGTCCTCAACAATATCTGCATAACCCGAGAAAGAAGCTAATATACCCACCTTGAACTCCAGCTCGATCCCAGTGCACTGGCCGCTCGGATCCATCTGGCGCAACTTCGTGATGTGCGCGTAGAGGTTGCGTGCAGGCACCTCGGTGTTCCCACTGGTCACCCCTTCGAGGAGAGCGTCGTGGATGAAGACGTACTGGTCTTCCGTTTGCACCATATAGTTTCGCTGGGAGCGCAGACAGGTCACGTGACCGTAGACATCCACCGTTTTTTCGTGCTTAATGCGTTCCAGCATGGCATCGATCACGATGAAAGCGCCTGGTGATGAAGTAGCAGATAATGGCCGATATAATTGCTCATTTCTATCGACCCTAAGAGTACAATAACTCTCCCTCTTCATCAATAAAATGGTTTCCTTTTGCCATCATCGGAGTTTCTCCACACGCTTTGCCATCAGGGAAATCTCGTCGTGACAGCTCTACCAGATAGTTCTTTCGGAACATTGTCGAGGGCAACAGTATCCGCTTTTTCCTAAACCCCCATCTACATTCTAATACACCTTTTCCCCCTTAGTTCAAGACGCCAGTTTGCTTTTCAGCGCAAAAACGACCAGATATCAGTCTAGCCTCCTTCCGTTTAGGCTCGCCATTTTTAATGCCCCCTTTATATAACGTATCAGACTCTCTCGTATTAATATTCCTTCCCGCTGTAAGCTTTGTCTATAGCATTGTAGTCCCCTCTTTGTATATATCGCCTTAGATACACACGTATAACTACAGTACTCTTCCCCGCTGTAAGCTTTGTCTGTAGCATTGTAGTCCCCTCTTTGTATATATCGCCTTAGATACACACGTATATCTACAGTACTCTTCCCCGCTGATAGCACTGTCTTTAGCATATTGTATTACCCTTTTATTATAAGATTCAGTTAGTCTGTACTCTGTAAGCTTTGTGTGCAACACTGTATTGTTTTCACTGTTAATCTTGTACCATTAAATCTTTAGATCTATTTTTCTATTCCTATTTCCAAACTTGCAATTCCAACTATAGCGCATGTTGCACGTTAAGACAATTTTGCATTCGGCCTTGAATCAGCTGATGACGTGTACACACAGTTGCATCTTCCCGACACTCTCCCAATACTCTCGTTGGAGTTGCTTCAATCCGTCTTTGAGTCTAATCGATGCAAGGCGTCCCTAAGCTCTCTGTGAGCTGATCTAGCTAGGTATATGTGAATTCGTTGGAAATCTATGCTCGAGTCGCAGCGTTTTCTGTATTCAAACCTGCTAGAGTGCGTGTATTCTTGAGTAGGCCAAAGCACATTGGTCGCGGGACCGTTGAAGAAACCGCCATGAACCACTAGAGTCACAAATGAGGTAAATAATCACGTACACGATGGCGTTCTTGTTAAAAATGCCGTACTGCATCCAAATCTCATCCGTCCTCTCCTTCCTTTTGCGCACACCTCTCCCTCCACTGTAGCCAAGACCAAGCTGTCACCTCTTTCTTTCAATGATCATACATACTCAATTTTCTTTTCATCATCATTACCAACAAACCTCAATCTCAGCTTTTTCCTCCACATCCACAATTTAAATATTTTGTCTATTTATATACAGAGAAATGATCTCCATCCATACTGTAAGAGCTTTCAGAAGTTTTATCTTCGAAGTCAAACAACTCATTACCTTTATTCCCATATTTCTGTTAATTGGCATTCCTTGCCATCTCCAGTCCAATCTTGATGTCTGCCATTCTGTCGCTTTCTGGTGTGATGTATAATTCCTTGTCTCATACTCATTAGTCAGAAATAGTTCAGCCTATGTTCAGTCTATGTAGCTATCAACAGTGAACCAATCAGAGCGGCGCTTGGTGTCGCGTGACTCCTCACCTGTCCGTCCAACCCCGGCCGAGCAGTGGACAATTACGGGGCCGGCATCGGGCAGACTGGCTGCCCGCACACGTCGCATGAACATGAGGAGGGGAATGGGATAGTCCGGCACCCCGTGGTCGGGCCAGGCGGTGAACTGGAACTGGCGCACCTCCCTCCGCTCTCCCGATCCGCCGCCCTTCGATAGGGCGAAGGTGCGGATGGTGTAGTAGGCCAGATCCACCGTGTCCACGTGACTGACGGACAACAGGTCGTAGACCTCCGTGCCCCGGCTGGGCCAGTACTGGTCGCACTTGACCCGAGTTCGTTCCTCCAGACGGGTCATCATGACGATAATGGAGGTGCGCTGTTCCCACACCATACGCCAGAACTCGCCGAACGTCTCCGGCATTGGGCCCTGCGGGGGGATACGACCCAATTGGCTACAGATTTCATCCAATCAGATCGCACAACTTAATCAAAGTGTAAAGAGATTGTTGAGTTTCGATAGGAAGTCGGGGCGGGGGGTGGGGATGGAAGACGTATGTCATCTGGATATACCACTTTCCTACTACTAGTGGGTGTTAAACAAAATAAAATTCGAAGGCTTTCGACAGTATCATGTCACATACATTCTTTTGCTCATTCATGAATCGACAGTCTGATGGCAAGCTTTAATATGCTGTTGGTGTTTTGAAAAGACAATGCATTAATTGTTTTAAATAAGCATTAACTTAAAGGAGGCGCTCTTTGCGCACATGTTGTCAACGATATTTTCTAAATGAGAGGAAGTGGTATCGTTAGTGATTTAAAAATATAAGCTCCACTGGATACCGAATGAATATATACGGTACCAGACTTGACCATTGGGGTTTGGGGTACACTGCTAGAGTAGTACTGTACGGGCGAGATAAATAAATCTCGGACATAAAATAGTCAAGTTGGGAGAGATATTGTAGAAATAAAAATGTATATCGCCATCAACCTTTCTTAAAAGTACTACAGGGTGAGTCAAAAGTTTCCATCATACAAATAATCGTAATCGATAATCGATAGATAGCAGTTTGAACAGCAGTTCAATTCAGCAGATTGCAGCAGATTACAGGGAGAGAGGTAATTGATAATCATATGGAGACTCACCCTGTATACTAAATAGAAATGGCTTTTGAATAGCAATTGAGAACTGCTAGAATTATGGCAGTAAGACATTATTATAATTATCGATAATGACAGCAAAAGTAATTATGTACCACTTAAATTCAGAGGAGAACAATTTCAAGATAACTGCATTTCTCAACACTATGCATTGGTCTAAAATACCCTACAGGAAATATCAGAATACTGTAAATTTTGATGGCTTAGCGTAAGTAGTAGGAAAATCCTCGTTTTTATATGTAATGGCAAAGATATGTGGTCATTTCCGGCTCATTTTACACAGTTGGTTTCTGGTTTTCATATGGCGGTGTTTTGGGGAAACTTGCAACAATTCCTTGCGTCTATAGGATATTTAGTTTGCGGTTTGAAAATTACTTGCGTAAGTTGCCTGAGGATATTAAGTCACTTGATCTCATTCTGGAACACTATTGCAAGTTTTGATTTAATGCTTGGGATGATAGGTCACAATGGAGAGTCGGTTGCCTTTTTGTGCAAGTTATATTTAGAAATACAGTAGCTTCAACTGTATTTGTCGAATCGAAACTGTACGTTCTTCTATGAATTATTTAGCCACGCATTACTTGTAATTAATTGGTAGCATCGAATAATAATTTCGGCAAAGTTTTTTTTCATTTCAAAATGTTAGTCCTAAACGAATCGTTCAGATTCTAAATTTTGACAACATTGGTTCCATAAATACAGTAGCCGGTAGAGCGGGGTGGGTGGTCTAGAGTGAAGAAAAGCCTTGCTACTGCCATGTCTAACCTGGGTGGCGATGTAGGCGTTCTGCTTCCGGTAGCCGTCCATGTAGTTGGCGTTGATATAGTCCGAGCCGGGGACACTGTCCACCTGTTGCAAGACCACCCGACTGTGGTCGTAGGCGATCACATTGGCGTAGCGGTTCTTCGCCTTGTTAGCCTCCATGTTTGAGTTCTCCCAGGTGAACTGCTGGCCCGGATCGATGGATTCGTACTCCTCCGAGAAGCGCATGTTGTCGTTGGCTTTGAGCAGGGCGATGTGCTCCCCCAGATGGTTGATGGGGATTGGCGGATGGTTGAGCATGGCTGCGATTGGGCGTAGACAAAGATTATTTCACATTAGCCAGAAAAAAAACTAAAATTGTGTATCCTATTTCAAGTAGCCTATTTTTTAAAGCATAAAGTTTTTTAAATTCATTAAATAGCAGTATTCATATATAGTATAGTATTTCAGCGGATATTTGCAATCATCCGTGCTTCCACATATTTATATGCAGATTTATTTTATGACTACTAGAATATCATTATTGATCTCAGGAAATCTATACAATTTTATGCACTAAAAATGTCCATAGTCATGGAAAGCCTACACGATTGGGACACGCTGTTTCTATAAATCGTATTATAAAATATTGTCCAGCACTTCAAGCGTATAATTTTAATTCAAAGATCAAACCAATGACGTCAATGGTAAACAGTACCCTGCAGCGCAATGGCTGTGAAAGCTGGACTATTAACAGCAAAGTCAGCAAGAGGTTTAGAAGCTTTTGAAATGAAGTGCTTGGTGTCTCATATGGAGAGAGAAAAGAACTAATGACCAAGTATTGGAGGTGATCAAAGCGGAGTGTGAAATCAGTCATGAAAAGGAAATTTTGTCATTTTTTGGACATCACGTCAGGCTGTAAAAAAATGGGTGTATACCTATGGCCTAATCGGCTACGGAAATATTGATATTGAGAAATTGATTTTCGACTGATCAATTTATCAATCATCGTCTTATCTATATTAGCAACCACAAAGCGAAGAACATCTGAAGGACAGCGATGAAATGACTGTTTCTGAAATGAATAAAGAAGAAGAAAGTAGCATAGCATCAGGCACGAAAACTGCACATTTTCTTGGTCGAAATTGAGAAGTTGTCGTGTCAAAATGGCAAATTTTTTTTGATCAAAATTGGATAAATGAAATAGATGTTTTTTTATCAAACAATCACATTAGCATCAATTAAAAAAACAACAAAACAAATAATAAGCGAGGCAAACCGTGATGTACGGTAGTGTTCCATGTAACGAATTAATTAATTTGAGAATCATACCACAATTGCCATAACGTTGATATTCAAAGCAGCCGCAAAATATGATGTGCTATGGTGGACAGCATTCACACAATGCTGACCGGGAACCGTGAGAAAAGCGCTATAAATTAAGTTTTCCCAGCGCAGAAGTCACTGTTCGCCATTGATGCGGAGGTCCAATGTCTGGCAATCTCATCCAATGCTTTATCCTGGCTTTCATTTTACTCCATATTGTTTTTTGAGTTTCAATATGATTAGGTCAGGATATGTTACGGTGCATTCTGCAAGTCTTGACTGACATGGCGCAGTAACAGTCCCTAAGACAACATGCTGTGGTAATCCACCGGCTGGAAGATGTTGAAGAATTTGCAATGCACCAGTGAACTATTGGAAACTATTCTCATTATGAGCTGACTAGACCCCAATTTCATCTAAGTGAGTGAGTTCGAATTTCAGCGATTCGTTTGCAAGCTGTACAATAAATATTGCCAAAGTCGAACCCAAGTGATTATTATGGCGTTTGCACTATGTTTTGAAATATTTATTACTGCCGAGTATGACGAGAAATTTATTCTTGCTTAATAGTGAACATCTTAGTGCAATTTGTAAATGCAAAGTACTACAACCAAAGAGATTTAAAATAGATGAAATAGAGTAGACACGCGCGCCAAATTGTGTAATTTCGGTTTGGAGGGTAGCCTTTGTTTGGTATATATAGGTAAAAATCGCAAAGTGCTAATAATTATATTTTCGGTAAATTTTTGCAAAATGTCGAATGAATAGCTGTTAAAAATGAAACGATAATGTGTTCTATCATTGTGTTTTAGAAAATTAATCACTAATAACATGAAGTTAATATAATCCGACACGGTGAGGCTTTAGGTATATATGCACGTCAAAGCATGTGCATAAGCTCTCCTCTATTGATTTTATGTCGTGCTGCTAATTAACAGAAAATACTCTCACTGATCTTCTTCAACATTCTGTGCCAGATGAGTTGTGATACAAAAATTACACATATATAGTCAACATAGTAAAATATCTCCCAATCAATTATAATTGCGCATTTTACGTTTGTACGTAGTTGATTGCCTTTCCTTTATTTTTATTTTAAAGCCATGAATTATTTAAATTGGATATTAATTTCCGCCAGAAAATAAAAGAAAATCTCATTCTACAGTATAGGAGTTCCAAGCTATAAAAAATAATGGACATGCGGCGTTCGGTTATGTACAATTAGAACAAAATTGTGTTAGGTGTGCTCTTCCAACCGAATAGACCCCTTCGTCATATACAGCATATCATGTGTATAATGGCATCGTGTAGAGTAGTCAGTAGAGGTTAATTGCCATGCGTGTTAATTGCATATTAGAGTGACCCAAAAGTCGATAACCTAAATATGTGAAAATAAAGTGAACATTTAAATATTGTGTCAATTAAGTTTCATTTATGTCGTAAACAGACGCTCTCTAGCAACGCGTTCAGGTGCTACTGCCACTCACAATGATGAATATGACGCCCGCGTCTATAGTTGATAGTGAGCCACAGCAGTAGCCTGTTGACGACAGCGAGAGACATAGTAGCAGTGAAAGGGCGACTTTCTCTCTTTTGCTGATATTTTCTGTGTGTTAGGAATAAAGAAAAGCGTTTCTTTTCTATGCTATTGTGTTATTGATATTCTGTCACACATTTAGGATTTAAAGATTTATGAAGGTCAAGATTGTGTCGCCCAAGTGGTAATTACACTACGGATGCTCTACTGCCATTGGCTGGGGAGTAGCTTCATCATAGAGAGTATGTGCCAACCATAGAAATCGAATTCCGCGGCACAGCTATTTTAATCTAGAAGCGACATCAGCTGATTTAATATGGCGGAATGGCGAACAACACTGGAC
>JAUYWV010038008.1:0-16443 GCA_032274565.1 Nematoplana nigrocapitula
TTCCGTCTAAAAGACGTCTCAGGTTACAGGGGCCAGGGGGGGTGCTTGGGTAGAGCCTTTTCATGGGTGTGCTCGTGTAGTACCTTTCTTTACTACTAACGTCGAAACCGAGTTTACAAAGCAGTTCAAAATGCCAGGTTAATAATATAATTAAATAATCAGATTTTAACAATTGACTCATACAGTTTTGATAGTGGACTACAGTTACAGTACCTCACAATTTTCATCAAACATAATTGACTGGAAAGATTCCCCATCAATTTTAAACGTCATTATGTTATTGACTATTTGGCCTCCCGTCACTACTCTGATAAAAAATGGTAAACCACCCCGTGTCACCAAAGGGCGTTCGCTGTAGGTGATACATATAGTAATATTAATTCGCCGCTTTTCACAGTTGACGGAAAAGACTCAGATTCTTCGTCCTATTTTTAAAATTTGGAAGGGTAAAATTGTGATTTCTGAACGAAACAAAATGACTGGAAATGTTTAATACATGCGCACCTGGTCGCCAACATATATTTTGCACTTCTATTATATTGATCTAAAAATTAGATACATTCGGGCTAACACACACGCACTGACAATAAGGGTTTAGGTAATAATGTGAGCGTGCATGCTCATGTACAAGAGCATGTAAGACTTTTTTGGTTTTTCTCTTTCTTCTAGCTCTCTGATTCCACCGGGAGGTCGCGGCGATGGCGTCTCCATCTGACAGGGAATTACATTGTTCTGGTGGAATGGACCGCGGCTAAAATTCATGACAATATTGTACATCGCTACATTATGAAATTATTTTAAGTTTGTGAGTTCGACTTGCAAAATCCTCTTATACATTCCGAGAGTTAATGACTTGTTCCCTATTTAATAATCGTCTTGTTTGCAAAGTTTTTCATGCTTTTTATCTTCTAAAATAACTAATTTATTAATTTTGAACATTTGACAGAAATGTGATAGTGAAGGAACTCATGCAATGTAATGCGGTTGATTGATTGTTCTGAGACATTAACAGAGAACGCATATTGATATATATATATATATATAGTTACAAATAGCAAATGAATTCAAACTGACATATTTCATATTAATTTAATAATTATAAGCGTAGGATTTTCAATATTTCTAAAAATAGGCCTTTTGTGATTTATTTTTCCGTGTTTAGTACGAGTCATTTAGCTTGTGGTAAAGAAAAAATAGTCAGTTTTAATGCTTTATGTTTCCAGTTAGCAACCTTTGATTTGTTCATTATTACTACTAAAATTCCTTCAGTAAATATTTTTTATAAGTTTTTTGTAGAATTACAAAGTGAAATGTGAGACTTACGCAAACTGGTATCGATCCAATTACTCGGCAAACATTGTCTGACTGATCTGTGCGCTAGCCTTATTAGGTCGTCCAGGCTTATTCAGCTTCCTCCCAAGTAACCAGAATTGTTCAGGGGAAGTTCATAGGAAGTCGGATTAGGTCGGGAAAGTCGAGGTCTATTCTGAACTTTCGTTGAAAGTCCTATGGAGGTCGGATCCCGACTTACAAAATGGAAGTCGTACGAACGTCGATAGAATGTCTAGAAACTATTTATTTTATTTTATGTCTTGATTATTGATGTATTAATTCTAATGCGATTTCCTAAAGTAAAATCACCCCTATAGCCTATTAATGTTTTTTTTAAACTTTAAGTCTTTCTGTAAAAAGTTTAACGAACGTTTTAATTTAAAACGTAAATGAAAAATTAAAGTAAGCAAAGTAAATATTTTTTCAGTTTATGCAACAAACACTATCAACAGTAATTTAAACTGTATAACAGGTTAGGTACGATACAATATAAGAAATAGAATAATAACGGTTTGGTTAACAATAAACAATTATATAAACATTTGAACAATATATGAATAAGAAATCAAAGGTTTACAAATGTAGTACCAACCACACAAATTTAAAATTAAACATTATTTAAAACTAATTGCAAAATGAAAAAGAAATAACGTAAGTCACAAGAACGAACTCGTATCGCATTGTAATTACATTTTGCACTCAGATTGTTAATGCTAAATACTAAATTTTTAACATCTGTTGAAGACTGCAATATTCTTACTAAAATCTTCAATTGTTGTAAAATCGTATTATTTTAAAATATAAATTTCTAAACATTTGTTTTGAGACTTTAATATACATTTTCAAAGCGTTTTTCAAACGGTAAATTAGCGTGTGTTTATATGTGGTGTATATCATACTGCATGGAAGAATCTAGTCGTACAAAACGAAGGAGACTTAATCGAATTGTTGATGAAAAGATAAAATCCATAGAGGACGAAACAAGTATTTTGTTTAACCCTTCAACGAGTACCGGGATATTGGATGACGAAAGTTTTGAACAACAAGCACTCGAAGATGTAGACTTACATAATGTTGCTGGTAATTATATATGTATATTCTAAACATTTTTCAAACTATCTTTTTCATTTTTTTCTTATGTTTCCAACTTCATGTTCATGTTATTTCTGATTCAGAGTCACTTGCTTTGATATTTTCAGGCCATAAACATTTGACTGACAACAACACAATGTTCTAAACAAAAGAGCAAATGAAACATACATAGAATTAATTTATAGATGCAGCATGAATAAGCAAGTAATCTGATCTAAGTTTGTTTTGCATGTATTTAGTAAACAGAGTTGGAACCAGGAACTATAACCTTGTGGCTATATATATATATCCAAAAACAATAACAATAAGACCAACTATAAAGTTTAATTCATAGTAGTTTTTATGGATAGTGCACGCTACAGTGGTTGCAGGTTCACTTGTAAAGTAAAAGCTAGGAGTTTGAATATTAAACTGGTAATTTTAAAAAAATGATTTTTTTTTAAAAAGTTATATTATAATAATAATTTATGATGGAACTAGAAATATCAGGTAGCAAATTTAGTTCCAGGCATTTGTACTCTTATAATGCAATTCTGGCTACAGATATCCAAGGTATAGAATTGCTTTTTTTGGAATGCAATGTATTTTCCTAGTAGTATAATATGTTTAATTTTAAATTCTGAAAGAAAAAATACTTATTTGGCAGTAAAGTCATCCTATAAAAAACTCCAACCCAAGAGATGATTGCATTCTTGTAATAGTGGGTCATTTGTTTTTGACAATCCTTCTTTCTCTTCCTGTCCAATCATAAGTCTATTTCATACCGTAAATTGTATATGCAGTAATTTTCAACATATAAAAATTAATGTTATATACTGATAATGGTTTTAACCTTTAAATCCAAATGATTTTCGGCATATAATTTTTTTATTTTATATGACAAAAATATAGATTTTGTGTTTTCAAATAATATTCAAATTATAATTCCATTTTTTGCAATGAACTCTGAAATATGGCTTTAAAATTTTCAACATTTAAAAATAGATCTTGTATATAAAAAATGGTTTTAACCTTTACCCGAATTTTTGAGCACATGAAATTAATAGGTATAGTGTAATTGAATTATAGTCACAGTTTATTTGTGACTTCAATGTGTGGCTGGCTTTCTATTGTCTGTCTCTCAATCAGTTGTACTGATTTAGGAAGATACTGTTACTTTACATGACTGCAATTAAAAAGGTATCCAGATTACACATAGCTAAATACTGTGGAAGGGATTGCGAGAAGAGTCCGGTGTACAGTTTAGGCATGTCCAGTTTATAAGTGCTATCTATATAAATAAAAGGCAAAGTTTGTGGGTTTGTGTGTGTTTGTTTCAAGAAAGCAAATTTGCTGCGGGTTCAGCCGCGAGTGGGTGAATCATGCACGCCAGACCGATCGATACTCCAGGCTTTAGGCACCCAATAGCTAGCAGTAAGGTGGATTCTATGTAGTAGATAATTACAGGCAGATGTTACGTGTAGTATTTCGGAAACGAATTAACATATTACAAATCTGAAAAAAAACATTTAATTTTTACCTGGGCAACACTGGGTACTCCTGCTAGCTTTTTTAAAAAAAATTATTCTTTTATTTTTTAAAACTTCTTTATATCCATTTCATTTATTCAGTTATAAAATTTTTCATCTTACAATATTTACAAAGGTCTAAATAAAATTCAAAATTTATTTTCAGAGCCAGATTACCACTTTTACTTGGATTTGGATGATGAACCTGTATCCTCAGAAGATGACAGTGATGACATAAATGATGATTTTGATGATCCGAAATCAGAACTGCCAAGGAAGTTAGCAAATTGGGCTACAAGGAACAACATTGCAGCTATAGCATTAGATGAGTTGCTCAAATTGCTCCATGTGTTTTTCATTACTCTTCCTCTCTGTAGTAGGACACTATTGAAGACATCGCGGAATAGTATTTGTGAAATAATGGGAGATGGAAATTTTGCGTATTTTGGACTGCAACAATGTCTTGAAATATTTAAAAAGCATTCTCTTGGGCTACAAATAAATATTGATGGTTTGCCTTTATACAAAAGTTCCAAGACACAATTTTGGCCAATATTAGGAAGCATTTCAGGTCATGAGCCATTTATAATAGCTGTTTTTTGTGGCAATTCAAAGCCCAAAATTGACTTATTTTTAAAAAAGTTTGTAGATGATCTGAATGATAATAATATTAAAGTTTCTTGCATTATTTCTGATTTACCAGCAAAGGCTTATGTGAAATGTGTTAAAGGACATACTGGTTACTCATCTTGTCATGCATGTACTATAAAAGGTGACCACAAGGATTTTATGCTATTCAAAGACACAAAATCACTATTGAGGACTGATACATCTTTCAGGTGCAAGTTGGATAAAGAACACCATACAGGTACTTCTCCTTTAGAAAGAATAAACAATTTTAACATGGTAACTGGTTTTCCTTTAGACTATATGCATTTAGTTTGTTTGGGGGTGACAAAACGCCTTTTGTGTTACTGGCACAAAGGTCCACTACGGACAAGATTTTCTATGAATATGTTAAATGTAGTTTCAAGCTCATTGTTATCTTTTGTAAAAATATTTCCTTCTGATTTTTCTCGTAAGCCTCGTTCATTGTCTGACTTAAAATTTTGGAAAGCCACAGAGTTTAGATCATTTTTATTATATACTGGCATAGTTGCACTTAAAGATACTGCACCAAGAAATATTTATAGACACTTCCTGCTACTTCATTCTGCAATTTTTATATTATGTAATCCTCATATCAATGAAGATCTTATTGATATTGCCAACACTCTTTTGGTTAAATTTGTAAATATGTGTATTTCTGTGTATGGTGAAAAAATGATGGTAGCTAATGTACATAACCTTATTCATCTTGCAGCCGACTGTAAATTTTATGGTTGTTTAGATAAGTTTAGTGCATTCAAGTTTGAAAATCATATGCAGTTTATTAAACGTAGGCTTAGAAGCACAAGATTACCTTTGCAACAATTATGTAATAGAATAAATGAATATAACTTATTTTCTCACAGTCAACCTTCAATTTCTAGAAAATATGTATTCAAAAAGCAACATTTTTTGGGACCAACATTAGATTTACCTACTTCTTGCAGTCAGTTTAATGTTTTATTTGTAAACAATACTAAATTTTCAACATCTGCTGCAGACTGCAATGTACTTATTAAAGATTTCAATTGTTATAAAATTCTGAATATTGTTGAAGTTAATGGTGTACCAGTTTTGATTTGTAAAAATTATACTAACTGTAGGTCCTTTTATAGTTATCCTTGGCCTTCTTCAGATATTCATATTTATTTAGTAGAAAATCTATCTGATAATATGATGAAGGTGTCTTTCAGTGATGTATACTGTAAGATGATGTGTTTACCCTATCATAATGAAAGTGTATTATTTCCTTTGCATACAATCAGTTAATCCTTTTGTTTTAGTAAGTACTACAGCTGGATTCAAACCATTAAAAATAATATTAAAACAATTCGGATGTTCATATCTTTAAATTACAACTCATCAATTTTAAGTCAACTAAACATGTTGGGTCAACATGTGATGTAAACTCTAAGATGATGTGTTTACTGGGGAAGACGAAAAATGAACTTTTCTTTGAGTCAAAAGATGGTTACTCATGTAGTTTATAATCAATTAAAATAAAAAATTATAATAAATTAAGAACTGCCAAACACAGAGCGATTTTTCTTAAACTGTGCCTTGTTTGCATCTCTGATTGGTCCATTATGATCATGTGACCACGATCTCTGTCTCTGATTGCATTGATAAATGATCACATCTTGCACTTGTAACTCTGTCTACTTAATTACTTGAACCCTGTTTGGAATTTAAACATTATACACAGTACATATAACCTAGAAGCAAAGGGATTGACATCTGGTTACTTGATTTTTAATTTGTATACCATTATTTGTAAATATATAAATATATATTACTTATTGTTCTGTTTTGTTTTAACAATTGCCATAGGAAATATAAACAGTTTGGTTTCATATTTATTTATTTATTTATTCTTAATTGTTACTTATGTGACATTTGAGGCATTTTTGTTAACTTTTATTTCTGTTCATGATCAGCAATTATTTTAATTATATTATTAAGTGGATCACCTGTCTATTTAACATATGTGCATAATCATAATTTTGAGCGATTTGACAAAGTAATCATGACACCATTTCCAAGTGGAGGTGGTACTGAAATTAAAAAGGCACTGTGGTAGGTTATGGAAATTAAGAGAGTGCCATTTATTTTTTATAAAATGCTTTTTAGATGGTATAACTTTCTTTCTCATATAATCATGAAAGGCTCATTTTGATTGCACACTTTTTACTGATGGTATCATTTTGTCTTTAAAAACTGTAGTAGCCTTATTTCCCTAACACCTTGAATAAAAACTGTAGTAGCCTTATTTCCCTAACACCTTGAATAAAAACTGTAGTAGCCTTATTTCCCTAACACCTTGAACCCAGATATCTTTAGTCGATTAGCTGTTCATAAAAACATAATAATAATATTAATTTAGATTCCAAATTAGTATTATTCTTGACTTGATTTCAATTCACACTCTCTTTGAATTTTAATCAAGTATTTTAGCGATTAGTGTCAGTATATATAACGATGGCATATAAATGGCCCGAAGAAGAGGAATGCCAGCGCGTCAAAGTACAAAACATTTCTTCTCTCTTCCAAATTTGCAAGGCATTTGCTTGGTCGCGGTTGATCAATTTGTCACTGTTGTACAAAACGTATAACCTTTTAAATAAATAATATTTTGTATTAATTCTTAACACTCTCTTTAAGATGGCGCAGTTCCAAATAATCGAATTTGTCCAGGAATGTGGTGTATATGAATTTATTTCAAATGAATGGCTCGTTGGACGCACTTCCTGTAAGTGGCCCAATATCCCAAGTTCAGAAGTGTCCAAGCTGAGATCCAAGCATGTGGCACCTCTATCGGATGCTGGTAAAAGGCACGAGTGGACAACACATGAGATAAGAATCATCTCATCAAAAGGTAAATCATTTTTATCATATTATTCAGATTCAGAAAATAATTAGTAATTTGTTTAAAAAAATAACGAATTTTGTGCTTAAGCTTTGTGAATTATTTAAATGCATTACTGATCATTTTGGAAAAGGTATGTTTATAAAACATGATTGCTACATTTTTGCCTTCACTCCCATAAAGCCAAATTAATTTACAAAAATATAGAACCTATGTGGGAAATCCTGTCCATGACAAGCCTGCCATCTAGCCCCTAATTAGGGATATGGATAAAACTTTGGTTTAAGAGGGTTGGGGATACATACTTGCTGACGATTATGTGTGTAACAGGTCTAACAGGCCCTATTCAGGTCATAAGATCACATCTCGAGAAAAGAGAAATTTTGAGTGGCACAGCCCTATGTTTCAGTTCTGGCTACCCATCGTATTCCTACTGATTGACATAGATGAACTCATTCAAATAGTATATATATATATATTGTTTATTTTCGTGCAGACACCGAGATAGAAGCCAGGAGAAGATTGAACACCGCTATCGCCGGCTTCACCGATGGGTCGACTTCCGAAGAGGGGAAGAAGAGAAAATCACTCCCACTTGACCGCTGGATAGATGAACCCAGTGCGACTAAGAAGAAAAGAACTTCACACATCTTCAGCTCATCTAGCAGCGAAGAAGAGGAAGAAAGTGGAAGCCCATCCCGCCGGCCTGGCCCCATTTACTCCCAAATGGGTGCCTCGACATCAAGCCAAGCTGCTTCTCGTACCCCACCACCTCTACAATCACTAGCGACTCAAAAAGCAACGCCTCCCCGATCATCTCCAGCGGTCGAAATTTTGTCTCTCCAATCTCCAGCATCTGTCCGATCTCCAACAATTCAAACCGCAACGCCTCTCCGACACCTAGCAAATCAGTTAACATCACACTCTGATCTCTCAGAGATCACTGTTTTGTTAAGACAGATTGCTGAACAGAAAGGTAATTGCATTTTTAATCATCCCTAGAGCATTTAATCTTTATACTAATGGCCGTTGTCTGTCTGGGAGTCTACCGTCAAAAGTTCCACTATTCGACAGAAATGGGAATAACAAAAACCATTTGATCTGGCCACCAAATAATTGATTATTTCCCTGGGGTTATAGAGACCTGCGACTAGCAACTGCAGGCTCTGTAGCAAGAGTAGCGTAATAATGGCATGAACCCACAATTTTTATTTTTAGCCCGTGATATAATATGTTGCTTAACAGCTTATTTAGAAAAAACGATAAACCTCTAAGTGCAAAACGTTGTTGTCTCAAGGCCAAACTGTCAGTGATGAAATAGAATAGATTCAGAGAAATGATTTATTGTATTCTGAGTACGCCAGCTGCATAAGACGATACACGGAGCTCGTCTTTTCATACTAACTATAATCTAAGGAGAGTTCTATTGTGGTTATATAATGTGTGGTTATGGCGGTGTAAGCTACAGTAAATAATTAGATACATCAATTGGCAGGTGAGCTAGTGGTCAGTATGTTAGCTTAATGATTGCGGGTTCGATTTCTACTCTGTACTAATAATAGGCAAATACTCCGAAAACTTGTCTACAGATGGATTAATGTGTTAATTCCTGTGTCTATCAAAGTTTACATTTATATAAGTTTATTCTGCAGTAAATTTATGACGTTGTTTAAGACATGTTGAATGCCAGCAATTATTTTTTCAAAGTTTGCGGAGGATATATTTGAAAGGTTTGTTTTCAGCATCACAGAACGCGTTCCAGAGATCAGTGCTGGGCGAGCTGGCAAATCTCCGGGAGCTTGTGGAGGACAATGCCCGAAGGTTGAACTCTATAATTGTGGCGAAGGGTGTTAACCTACAATTGCCAATACAGTTACCGGCCAAGGATGAAGCCGACTTCGACCTGCTGATGACCTGGCTCGAGAATGAATCCAATTTTGAAAACTTTGTAAGTTTTCTGTTGAATTTAAAATCTGTTTCTTCTAACTTTCAGTTTGGTTGGTTGGCTCGTTCATTCCTTGGCTTTTCTCATAGACATCGAGTGACTGAGGTGCCACAGTCGATCTTACAGTACAGCTGCCATTTAGGATGAAAAGCAGCAGTTTGTATATGCACTTAGTAGTCACCCTTGTATATATAGGCCCATTCTTGACAAGACTATATAGATGTTTATAGCATTAAATTTTTTTGTCGCTTTGACCTGTTTCCTACGTAATATTAAGGGTATCTATATACATAAAAGGCAAATTCGGCCTGTCTGTCAGGCTGTGCTAACTGCCCAAACCGTAAGAGTAGACCCCCCAAATTATATATATTCAGAACCAGTATGACCCCAGAGGTAACGTAGGACCACTTACTTTGACGTCCGTCATTATGGCGAGGCATGAAGGGCGAAAACTGCTCATTAGGTTGAATCGAAATTTTTTTCTAGTGGTCTGGTCAATTTGGTCGCCGTCCCTTGCGAAATAAGAACGTTTAGCGTGGACTCGCAAGCAATCCCATAAACAAACTTTGCGCTTTATAAACATAGGTAATATTGTGCGAAACCGAATTAGGTTTCGTTGCATCACTTATGATTTTATTTTGCAAACATTGTATAGTATTTACATTTTTATATTTTCAGACAAAGCAAATGGGCTTGACTGGGGGGTCTTCAACAACCAACGCCTGCAAGAGACTCATTTATAAGCTAATGGTTCCAAACCTTGCAATTAAGTTCAGCCTGTGTGGGAGGAAGGGGACCAAGAGAGCCTTTCGTGAAACACTTGCTTTTCGAGTTGTGAGGAACGCTATATTTTTGAGTGTGAAAAATGTCACCGAGAGGGACATTGAAGTAGGCATTCAGGAAACCTTGAAGCACGTAAAAGATCGTTTACTAAAGTAATTACTTTAGTGAGCGGTCTCTTACTTGCTTCAAGGTTTCTTTTGCGTCACAGTTTAAGGCTTTTAATTAATTGTGTACAAATTGGTCGACAAGAGTCGGATATAGCATTCATTTTACAAAAACAGTTTAAAAGCTTTATAAAAAGAGTTCAGAAGTCTGTTTGTTCTAGCCTTTGGTTTTTCTATCTTCTGGTCTTACGCAACTGCTTGCCGTGGTAGCTGGGAGATGGCTTGAGTAAGTCATGCAACTGGTGGGAGTCGTTTAGTGCAATTTTGTTTAGAGTGACATAGTTCTTTTCGTCTTGTTGACAGAATTTGGAAGATTATCATAATTGTAGTTGCGTTCGCCAGGTGGTATCCCTTCAACCATTTTGACCACTCTTCTTTGGATGCCATCCAAGCTGTGGATTGTGCCTTGGTAATAGAAAAATGTCAAAGTAGGCATCCGTATTCTAGGATACTTCTAATGGAGACAATGTAAAATTTAATAGCATCTTTTCTTCTATAGCTTGAACGCAACATACTGCATACAAGTGCAGTCGTTGATTTGATTTATTGAGGATAGCGTTCGTATGATCCCTACAATCTAGAAGGTCGTTGACATGAAAACCGAGTAATTTAGCAACCCTTGTATTTTTAATTGCAATACCACCAATAATCGTAACTTTCAAAGCAGATTTGTTTTTCTTAAAAGAAATTTACAATTCAACGGCTTTTGTTGCATTTAGTTTCATTTTGTATTTAGAAACCCAATTTAGACTTGATTATACAGTGACGGAAAGGATATGGTCCTAAACAACGATATCTGAATATAAACAACTGGATAGGACACTCACAGCTTAGCAGCCCGCAAGCGTACAGGATAAGGCCGACTCATACGATTCAATCCAAATCTATTTTGCCTACAATCAAACTTATCATACAGTTACAATTAAAAAATGAAGGTATTATTTGTAGTCTACCTGCTTTATGTGTATACCAGAAGTGTATGCACCTTTACTAGTAACTAGTTGATGAAAACAGCCTAAAACCGCTTCATTTTAGTGGCTTTCCGAGATTAGATCCTATAGTAAGTCACTAGTCGCGTTGGCCTTATCATGTACAAGCTCCGACATTGTCATTATCGAGGTGTTTATATTTTGAAATCCTTGACCTGACCAATGATTTTTGGAGATGGAAAGTTTAACCGCATATTTTAAAGTGTTTATTGTGACAATTTCAAGAGTATCTGGTATGTTGAAACATTAGATTGGAATAATGGTTTAGAAGTATAAAACTTATTTTTATATGGGTCATATACATTTGTTAATTCAGTCCATTTTGTTTTGGCTGATGTTTCTAGATTTTTTAAAGGTATTGTACTGAGTGAATCGTTTGTTGTATATATGTGTATTGAGTGCATTGGAGGAGAAACGTTTCCTACATGAACTGGGCCTGTTTTTTAATACCTTTTATCTGCGTAAAATTTGTCATTGTAACTGTATGTATCCACTGTTTTTCGATTTCATTAAACGCTTTGTTCCTACGACTACAACTGCTTTATCTTACTATTGTGGTAATCTATATCGACTAATATTTAATTATTTAGCTTTTTTGTACCTTATTGAAAACAAAAAACGCAAATAAATCGATGCATTCATTTATAACAAACACAAATGGAAAAAATATAGTTTTACTACTTTCAGTACTATAATAATCGTACCAATAATCTTTCTTCACGTAAAAAATGCAAGAAAAAATGATTATATTACTTTAAGTAACATAAAGTTTAAAACGTTAAATTGATACGTAAGGAAAAATCGTAGGTGTTAGGAAGGTCGGGTTCGACATTCATAGGAAGTGCCCAGCTTGGACAAATCGGACCTATTTTGGAAGTTGGCATCCGAACTTCCTATGAACTTCCCCCGAACAAATCTGGTTACTTGGGCGGATACCTAGTGTACATATCCGGAGTCCACAAGACCACCTACAAGAGCGGTCCTACGAAGATCTACCTGCGACCCACCCTCTATCGTGCCCTCGACAGCTATATCCACAACTATACCTTCGACCATCCTAAGGTAACAGCGTGACTCATGGAGCCGGCTTCCAGGGAATTCACCAATATCGTGACACGACGGCCTTTGTCAACATCGGGCATCTCCCACATCGTGTCGAGTACCACCGCCCACATCATTGGCCGAAGCATCACGATCACCCTGAGCCTATGAAGTCAATGGCGACTAACCCTGCATCCTTGCCAGTTGCATCTGTACTCCTCCCGAGGCAATTGCTCTTCCACTACTGCGTCCCGGGGAGCCCTATTCGATTTCCTGTTTTCTTCATCCTCTAAGACTTCGACCCTTTTCTTGATAAACTCCTTCCATTTTCCCCGGTCTTTGGCCATCCTGTCCACTCTGTCAGGGTTCGTTCCTGCGTCCCTAATGGTCTTCCTCCAGAAATTGATGGTCCTCTGATCGCTCCTCGTTCCAGCCAAGTCTTGGGGGCGCCGGTACCAACCCAGCAACATCCTCTGGGTGGGTCTTTCGTTCTGCATTCTCGTGATGTGTCCTACCCTCTGGAGAACCCGTTTGTTTACCTTGATGTTTACTGATTGAACAGAGAGTGTCTTCCTGACCTTGAACATGTTGCACCTCCTTTCTTCCATTTGTACCAGTGCTGGCCCCCCGTTTTTGTCCATCCACACAGACAGGTAACATTTGTCCATGAAATCCTGGAGCCTTTTGATCTCTCCCACTCTCCATGGCCTCACTCGGCAGTCGAAAAGAAGTGACGATTCCACGCACGCCTCTATCACCCGTGCCTGAGTCTTCCTCGAAATCTTGCTGTTGGTGAGTCTCTTCTTGACTATGAACCAATTACTGCTCGCCCTACGGATCCCTTCCCGAATGTCCTTTTTCCTCCATACCCACGAACCTAGCACTCTAATGTCTTCGCTTTCTTCTTTACCAAACTCTAGACGTTCTTCCTTGCCATCGTGGCACTTCTCCTCGAAATCGTACAAGGTCTGCTTGACGAACTTACTTCCTCTGTCGATCTCGTCTCTCGTCCCCAGCACCGTGGTGTCGTCTGCGAAAAGAGAGTCCCTTAGTTTCTCGTGGCAGGTGTCTGAGGCTGAGTTTTTCCTCGAATGTGGCGGTAGCGTTGAGCGTGGTACCCAAGACATCTCAATCCCACAGTCCTCCCCCCTCTTCTTGTTGGCTTCTCGCATGGCAGTCGAGTGGTAGATATTGAACAGCATCGGCGACGTTGCGCACCCCTCTCTGAGGCCTCTTTGCGGATGCCACACCAAAACTCATCTCTTCTCTACCTTTCACCTGGTACACCGTGTCTTCGTGTCTCAGAGCGTCCTCAAACACTTCCCCACCATCCCGTACTTCTCTAGCATCGCCCACAGGCGGGGTCTGTTAACTCGTAGGTATTCCTTCGTGATGTCTAGCAGTATCGCCACCGGGTCGTTAGGTTCGTATTGATCCACTGTTCCTGCTCTCTGCTTATCTGTTTTGAACGCTGTCACATCTTCATGAATTCTAAGAATGATCTGCGTGGCATCTGCTGTCGACCTACACTCACGGAACCCTTGCTGGTTTTCATCTAACAGCTTGATATCCTGTGCCCATATCCGTACCCTGGACGCCAGGACCCGTGCGAAGATCTTGCTCGCCACTGGGAGCAAGCACACTCCCATATAGTTGTTGAGGTCATCCTTCGCGCCTTTCTTGAACAAGGGTAGGACGAGTCCCAGCTTCGAAGATTCTACCCAGTCGTCTGGGGGGTTGTCGAACATGAACTGTACATATCTGACCACTTCTTTCTGCATCGCCTCCGGTCCTTTCCTGATGCCTATCATCTTGATTCCTTCAATGCCCGGAGAGGTGTTCGACATTCCTTCCCATTCGCGTTTGATCTCGAGTTCTGAGGGTGTGGCTTCTAATCTCTTACCCCAAACTTGGGCTTCAACTTCTTGTCTCCGATCTGGTATGTTGTCGATAGTGTGTTCAATCTGCTCCCAAGTTCTTTCGAGCCGGTTGATAGATACCCTCTCGAAGTGTTCTTTGTACTCTTCTGCAGAAAAGGGGTCGCTTTTCGGTGCCACTCCTTCATTTCTCACCCCCAATCTTCGTAGATACTTATACACATCGCCTGTCCTGCTGATGTCATCCGCTCGCTTGCAGTCGTCTATGAGCCTATTCCAGAAATCCGTTTCCAGTTTCCTCACCTTTTTCTTTAGGGCCTTCCTGGCTCTTCTCACCCTGTTTCTCGCCGTCATCAGATTCACTCGTACGTGCTCCGGGGCTTCCTCTTCTTCTGCTTCATTTCTCTCTGTTACCGCTCGTGTGATCTTCCTTCTGTGCTTACTCAGATATTCTTCGTGCCCCCCTGTCCACGGAGCCGCTACTAATTTGGGTGTCATCCCACAAGCTGCTTTCCTTGCTTCACACAGCGTTGTGTAGGTATCTTCCCAGCTCCACTCCTGGTCGGGCCTGCTTTCCCATTTGTCCTGGATTTCTCTTCTGTAGTTCTGGCTGACTTCTGCTTCCTTTAACTTGTCCCAGTTGATTTTCTGGATTCTTGTTGGCGGGTTCCTGTTGACTTGCGGGTGACCAAATCTCCTTATCGTCATCTCATTTGGGCTTGTGATCTGAAAAAGACAGTTCGTCCACCGTTCTGATGTTGTTGACCAGCAACTCTCTCTGATTTTACGTCACCAGAAAACCGTACAGCTCGTACCATACTCCTCGTGGGCGATGGAACCACGTACCTCGATTAGCGTGGTCTATGAAGGAGTTGGCCCAACAAAGGTTGTTCGCTAAGCACCAATTGATCAGATCTTCTCCAGCCTGGTTCCTCATTCCTATTCCAAAGCTTCCACAAGCCGCATTTCCCGCCATCTTGAATGCCTACTGAGGCATTGTGGTCCCCTCCGATGATCACCCACTGATGTGACTCTCTCCCCTGTCCCCCTCAAGTTGCCAGAGGTCCGCCCACTTGCCTCATACCAACACGCCTCTTCTCTTCCCGTGGATGAGGATCCTTCTGCTGTCCCCCTCTCCTAGGTAGATCATCCCCTCGACGTCTGCAGTGATTTCCGACATGAGCACTATCTCCCACTTCTTTGCTGCGCAGAAAGACGCTAAGTGTCTGAGTTTCCGTCTGTTCTGATGTCGGACCGACATTCTCTGCATGTTCCAGGTTTGAATCGTCGCAGGTTTGAGCTGGCGTTTCGGATTGCTAATCTTCTCGTCCCTTTTCGTTTTCCTCACCTGTCTCCTCTCCCTGCGGTTTCTTCTTTTCTCCTTCGGGTCCGTAGATCTTTTGCCCCTCCGTGTAGGCCCCGGGTTGGGGTGAATGGAACGAAGCTTCCATCTCACCCAACTACTGACACAGCCGTATGACTCGCGTTTCCTTCTTTCATCGTCGGGTAGTTGGTCGCCTCCACCTTGCAGCTTTGCAGACCCCTGTCCCCCACGACGTGTGTGCCCGATTTGTCGCGACTGATATGGGTAAACCCAGACCGTGCGGCGTTCCACGCTTCCCACCACGTGTAGGTTGAGAACTTGGGTAGCTCCGAGGACCTGCCCCTGGCCGTACACAAGCCTCTTCCTCGTCAACAGCCAACTACCGCCTTCAAGAGGCTGCAAGGGATCATTGCCTCCATGGCAGTACCTGCCAAGAAGAAAGTGCCGATCACTGCTGCCGTGGCATTACCTGCCGCAAAGAAGAAAGTTGTTGTCGTCGTCATCCCTATTTGAGCCGCATTTCCTCCACCATTCCCAATACTTATTCGTCGCCCCGGGTTTCCTCCACGCATCCTCCAGGCCCAACTCCTTCTTGATCTCCATCCCTGCATCACAGCTCCACACATGCTCCACATCTTCCTCTTCCTCTCCGCATCTTCTGCATTTTCCGTCCGCCGCCAAGTCTATTCTTTTCCTGTACCCACCCAACTCCAGCGAATGCCCACACCTAAATCTCGCCATGCTCACCGCCTCATCCCTGCTCCATTCTCTTTCCACCTTACAGCTCTTATCACTTCTCTTCTCCCCGTACATCTTCTTTGATCTTTCATGCTTCCATTCCGATTTATCTTCACACGCTCCCACTCTTCTTTTC
>JAUYWV010038119.1:0-16442 GCA_032274565.1 Nematoplana nigrocapitula
TAACTTGGTTTATATTTTAAGATCTATCGACATTGTATTATCTGATGCTCTGATGATGTACTGATTAAATGGTACGAGAGCGCTTAGCAAGTCCGACTTTTATTTTATTCGAAATAAGCGTCAATTTACTCGAATTAATTTGAAAATAGTTTGAAATTTCATACATACTGCTGCAGTTGAATCAAATGGAATATTTCTGAAATATAACGTCAAATTCACATAATGAAGACCATTAGACTTCCGCAAAATTTAATCAAAGCCCCTTTGAGGACTGGCCACAAAGAATTTTCATAATAATGAAAACATTCTATAAAGAATGGGGGGAAGCGCCAGAATAAACATCAACACTATCAACTCCCACTATTTAATTAGTGCTCTAACTGGTATTTTTATTTAGGAGGTGCTTCTTCCTCATTTCCTCTTTTATCTGTGGTGTCACAGAAGCAATGGGCACACCAACCCCATCGCATAAGAAATATATTCAGCTACTTTGATAATTTGACTACAGTAGACTGAAAGTGGGAATAACCTGAAAATTTAAATTAAACTTTTTTTATAGCCAAGATCTTTCTTCATTATGTTGTATGAAGTCCCTGGTTTTACTTGTAGCTCATCTGATCGTCTTCTTATTGACAAATGCGGCTCGTCACGTACAGAAGTCTCAACATCATTTGCGTGATTACCTCATTCGTTTGGGCGTCCAGACCGACTTATATCAAAGATTGCGCCCGTTCGGGAAAAGTTTTTCTTCTCATATCTTGATAACTTCGGTATCTGGAGGATCTCCATAATATAATTTCAATGCATATAATATTGAATGATACATTGAAATAGATTTTAAGTTTAAGCATAGAATATATACAATATACTCCATCTCGTAGGACCTTCTTCAACAACCTGTAGACTGTAAAAGTATTTATAAAGCTGGCATAGATTGATTTGAAATCATCATCATCATCATCGTCATCGTCATCAAAGGCACTCTGATCAGAGCGTAGTCTCCCTCCCGTGTGGCTTGACGAAACCCCTCGCTTTGCATTGTCATCCTTCCGGCTGTTTCCATTGTTCCGAAGACGTCTGCGATAGTCTTTTCCCACGTGCATCTACTGTAGGTCTTCCTCTTCTCCTTTGTCCATAATCCACTTTTCCATCCCGTCATGCCGCTTGATGTGACCAAAATTGTAGGGGGTCCACGGCACTCGTAAGATCTCCTGGTATCATTTGTTTTCAAACGCTGTTATCTTCATCTCATCCGCCTTGCGGAGCACCCAAGTCTCACATGCGTAAGTTGCCACAGGGAAGACGCACGCCCTCAGCAATCGCAATTTTGCCTTTATTTCAAAATTAAATTACCTTTTTAGTAGATTCGATTTATCGACCACATAATTGTGACCTTACCTCCAAAAGACGTAACGCTCCATGCGCCAGTCACGGAAACGATTAATTGAATTAGGTAATCATGGAAAAGCTTTACTTCTCGGGAAGATCTGAGTCGAATCGGAAATTATCCAAATTTTGTCAATTCATAATTTAATAATTCATTTACAGTATCTTCCCCCCCCCCACGCCCAAACTTTTCGAAAGTTTCCGGCGTCCCTGGTTAACAACAGAGATGCCAGGATGAGGAAAGCCTTGTATGGGTGTGCAGGCGACAGCAGCTCAGTGGGTTCCAAAGGAAAAGCTGTGTTCCATCTCTGATACGCTTGTAGAAATAAGCCAATGGGAATACGAAAGCACTCCCTAGCAATCCAACCAAGTCAACAGCGCGTCTAAGGATAATCCTAGTGTGTCTAGCTAGGTAGATTGTTCGAGTGAGCGGAATACTTTTCCTACAGCTAGAAAACACTTCTTCCGATGGATACCCCGGCGACCTTGTCCAACTTTACACCATTCGAATTTCCGACGACCCTTTTCGGTGGCAATAACACGGCCGATGCCTCGTTCCGACTGTTGGACCTTTGCATGGAGAACATCACCGATGGGCACGAGTTCTGCCTCCACCTGCTGCAGAAGATTATGCGAAACGAGATTCACAAGAACTTCGAGTTCAAGGTGGTCCTGGGCATTCTCTACGGGATCCTCTTCATCGTCGGGGTGACGGGAAATCTCGTGGTGATTCTCTGCATCGTCCTGTTCCCTTCGATGCGATCACTGACCAATATATTTCTACTCAATCTGGCAGTCAGTGACCTACTCGTCTTTCTCCTCTGCGAACCATGGACCATGGCCTACCAGATTTACCCTATGTGGATCTACGGCAATATTATGTGCAAATTGCAGCCGGTACTTCAAGGGGTGAGTGTCAGCGTGAGCATCTACACCCTGGTCAGCATCAGTATCGAACGCTTTATAATTGTCAGCAATCCGATCAAGTACAAACTGCGCAACGGGCGTTGGCTGATCCTGGCGTGGATTTGCGCAGTTTGGCTCGTCTCCGTGACCATCTGCCTCCCGCTCTACTTCGCCTACGAGGTGATCCAGAAGAAGATTTTCAACTCCGAACTGCTCAGCTTTTACCAGTGCGAGGAAACCTGGTTGGATAGGCCCACCCAGAAACAGGCCTACACTATACTCCTCTTCTGCCTCCTCTATCTGTTCCCCATCCTGTTCATGGGGATCATTTATCTGAAACTCTATCGACGACTGTGGACCACACCGCGGAACATTGGCAAAATGTCAAACAGCAGCGCCGTTAATCAGCAGAGCCAACGCCGGCGATTGTCGGTCGTTCTGCTAAGCCTTTACTTCGCCTTCCTCATCTGTTGGCTGCCCTATCACGCGATCAACATCTGGGTGGACATCACGGCGGAGAATAGCGACCAGAAGACCCTCGTCAGTTCCGTGGTCACCTACGGCTATCCGATAGCCCACTTCCTTTGTTACGCCAACAGCGCCATCGACCCCTTCTGTTCCCTTCTCATCTCCGCCAAATTCAAGCACTGTCTGAGACACATCTGTGGCAGGCTACGCTGCTCAAACCGGCGACCGGCTGCTTCTTTCGAGGAGGACTTGAGTCGTTCTAGGACGCGAAGGAGTCAGCAGCAGACCAACTGTAGGAAGATATTGCGCTGCCATCGGAACGCCCACACCAAAGAGTCGACCCACTGCCCCGTGAACAGAGATCGCTCATCCACTCAGAAGTGTCGTATTTATTCATACATGTATGTCACATCGCTATGAATACTCGCATCCAGACTGAGCAGGTCCCGTTCTGACCCTGGATACGCGCATAGTTACCAGACAGTGTGTTGTTGTCAGTAACACCTGACCTATAATTTTCCAACACAGAACCATGACAATCTATTCTGTATTTCTGGGAAAATAATAGGAATATTGCAGCATAGTTTCACTTTTCCTCGTATATATACTGTATAAGTATTCATGTATTTTGCTGAGGACTCGAACTGGAGCAATATATGCAGATAGGACGATGTCTGCCCCAAACGAGAGAATATTTAAAATTTCCCGTAAAATGACAAATTTGCATTTTGGATCACAATTTCTGTATTTCTTTTATAATATAAATTCATTTCTCAATGCCCTGGATGGAAATCATGATTATCACATATTAAGCACTTCTAAATCACGGCCTATAACTGAATTCTGTTCACGAAATGTTGCATCGTTTAATTACAATAATATGTTCGTATGCAGTAAAATCTGTTCTTTGCGGCAAGTATCAATGCACAATGCACAATGCACAACGACGACTAAAATGATCTTCTAGAGTTTAGATTGCCCCGATGATCAAGACGAAGAAGAAGAAGAACGCTTTGTGTGTACCAGCGATGAGGAGATCTGCTAATTGACCGCAAAGCACCATATAGCGCCAACACAGATGAAAAGATTGTTTCCGAATAAGGAAAACCTTTTACCTGATTCGTCCCAACAATGTCAGTGATAATAAAGAAACACACTGGCCACAGCTCCGATAAGGCTCTCAGCAGTGAATACATTTTCGCGTCAGAAGAACCAGTGGAGGTCGCAACCGAAGCTCTACATTGTGCCGCTTCTACACCTTCCGCAGGCGTCGAAATTGGGGATGGAGAAATACCGAAGAAACATAAAGAATGTTTACAGTTTTCAGTTAATTTTTTCCTTTAAAATTAATATGCACTATCTTATTGTAGAAGTTTCTTAGATGCGAAAGACGGGAAAAATTGCAAAATGTCATTGTCATAATAAATAATTATTGTTGAAATGAAAGATCGTATCGTGACAATCACATAAGTAATTTTTAAAGAATGATTTCGAAAAGTTTTAAATTTACTCACTAAAATTCTGTTTCATGTCGTAATATAATTTACATAATTCGGCTATGAATGGCTCACAATCTGTGGCAAACATCGTTCTATTGCAATGTTGATATACGGACTTAGCTTATTTTGATATTGTTCCAAAGTTGTCAGGGCTTGTGTAAACGAACGCTGTGTCCACAATTTCAAAACTTATCTCGACTGTGTATTATTTGTAAATGCCTGATACTGTACATACGTAAGCTTTATTCATCCCTGGATGTTTCTTCGTAAATAATTGCGATAATTAAAACATTTTGTTCATATAGAAACTGTATATTCTTGTTACACTTTGTTGGTCTAAGACACCGTATCAGGAAGTTCCTTCGAGGCATAACCTATTCTCTCATAGCTGGGGAAAATTGGTAACTGTGACATTCAGCCATTGCTCTTATGTCTTCAGCTGCACTCATTAAAACAATATTTAAAAAATAATCATTCGTTTTCATGGAAACCATGTCCGTGGAAGGAAGGAAACACACCAATTTTCTCTATTTAATTGACATAATTACCATATAGAGAGTTGTTATTTGATATATGTGTGCAATAGTATAACAACAAATTGCCTGCAAAATCCATAGTGAAACCTTTTTTACGTTTTTATATTACTAAACAAGACAGCATGTTTTAATTCCCGAGCCCGGATAGGGAGAGGATTTCGAAAGTATGACGTCAAATTTTACTCAATTGTCTAAATCCTATGCTCCATCGACGCCTTGGCAAGCAGCTGCCTGTTTAAGTTTGTCCTAAAACAAGCTACTGTACATAAAAAAGACCAAAAGAAAGTCATTTTAGTAGTAGTAGTAGTAGTAGAAACGTTTATATCTAAACATAAATGGGAATCAACTAAAAAGACACGTATACAAAGAAATGAAAATGAAGTCTAGTCATCCTCATGCAACCTTTACAAAACGGAACAGGAATAGAACTAAGCGAATATAAACAATTAGACTAAACAAATTAAATTAATAGCAGAGACTCAAAAAAACGGATAAACTGGCAAACCCAGGAAGCGCTCAGATGAGAACACATGATCACTTGTCGTTATGATGGATGCACATGACGTTAATCCAGACATTCTCGGAATCTACTGGTTGGTATGGATAAAAGTTAAATGGTATTGTCGAGTTCTAGAGGACCTGATGGCTACGAGGTCGTGTAGAGGATGATCGACGTGCTCTTCCGCTAGCTTGAGAAGCCGATGTGAAATGTCCCATCTCCTGGATCCTAACTCATCCAAGTATGCGGCGTTGCAGTTACCATAGTGCATAATTTTACGGCAGAGTCTCTGGATTTGTTCCAACTTGTTAAGCCAATCCAGACGGGACAGCAATATTCTAAGAGACCGAGCGATATATTCTTGATGTGATCAGTCCATGTTAAGTTAGAATGAAAGGTAACTTTGAGCCGTTCAAGCTTCATAACGTTTGGGACGTCGTTGACAGAGATGTTGATGATATTTCCGGCTTTGTAAAAGATTATCAATTTTGATTTGCTATATTGTTGAGGCGTAGCTTTAAGCGAGCGATGGCTTCCTGAACTTGTAAGAAAGAGAGTTGAAGTTGACAAAAGACCAACTTTTTTATATTTTCCTGAACTCTTAGGATAATGGGCCTATACTTAGCAGTTATAGGATATCTATTGAAAATTACGATGTGCGGAAATGCTAAATCTTCAATTCGAGGATATCGTGTGGTCGACAAGAAATTAATTTAGGATCAGAAGGGTCCTCACAAACTTTATTTCATTAGTCGTCCTAAAGGAGCGGAAAGTGACAAAATATGTCCTTTTGGAAACGTAACAACAAGATACAGAGTAAGGAAAGATAGCCGTTTCTTTTCATATTTTAACGCAAAGTCGGGCGCGTTTGGTGGTCATGGAATATGTAGTGAATATTAACAATTTGTCATATACGTCAATAGCAATTTCTAATAATGACACCCATTGCATTGTTATGTTTTTTCCTATTTTCATGTTGTCTTTGTGAACGCAGTTCCTGTAACCTGTACAAGACAGACAAGCTACAAAGAAAATCGATTTTGAGTGTAACCCAGGTTAACCGCGTCCATGCACTTTCACCGCGTACTGTGTACAAATCTAGAATTTACCAATTCGAATGTACGTTTTTTTGAAAAGATGTAAAGCATTCATAAAAACTGACACGTCAAAATCTCAAAAAGTAAAAAAACACAATTAATTTGTGTTTCTCCGACAATGGTACTGCAGCACATTTGCCACAGAAGTCCCATGCCCTGATAGTGTCATCGTCTTCTATGTAGTAGTACTCGCAGGCGCGTTCGAGCTGCTCAGAAGCGGTCGCATCGATGGTATTGATTCCAGAGCGAAGATTCAACTCTTCCACTTCTTGACGATCTTACAATAGCTCAACAGGACAATAAATAAAATAAAGTAAATCCACAGTGGTGTAAAAAATTTATCATAATCATTTGAAATGAAAAGTGACAGTGGAGAGACACAAAAACAGATATGAAGTTTAAAACTCCATGTAAGAATTGTGAGAAAGTGTATATATTGGGGAAACTGGGAGGAATAGGTAGTAATAGTAGTAATATTAGATTGACGTATTAAATAGCATAAACGGGCCACCAGCTATAGATAGACTTCAGTCTCCTCTGGTGTCCCTGGTCTCTCAGGGAGTTTTACCTTGGACCCCTTTGGGGTAATGGTTACTGGTATTGTTCAAGTTGTTTATTCGTTTATATTTAATATTTCCCATGTATCTCCCTGTGTGCAGACTAAAATAAAAAATGTTATGTTATGTTTTTATATTTCCAATTTTTAATACCAATAATAATTCTCTTAGCTTCTCGTCGCGTTTTTAATTCAGGACACGGTATTTGATTTTACTTCCGCTTCTTTGTTTCATAAATGACCTGATTTGGCTCTGAGACGTAATAGCTATGAAGCGGCTTTTATCAAAGTGTACTCTAATAAGGTTTTTTTAACGGTAGTGAAGGTTTTACCACCGTGATCGTTGCCTGGCGGGTTCTATCAAAGTGTAGGCTACATGTCTTCAATTTGAAACAAGACAATCAATGTTTGCATGCCCGTTGAAGCTGTTTTCATTCGGCGATGTGCAGACTCAACAATACCGAGTCTTCACGCAATCGACCACGCACAGCGCGCAATTCTATAGTGTTCTGTATTTCTCCTCTATACGGTTATCAAATTTTCAACTTTTCATACTGTAATTATATAATGGTCAGCTGATCTGAAACGGTCCTATTTTTCGTACCTATACATACTTGGATGGCTTGTCAGACAACTGAAACCCATTTCCTTTGCGTTATCCGGTCAATTGTTGCGCACATCTCCTTTGCGTTATCCGGTCAATTGTTGCGCACATCTCCTTTGCGTTATCCGGTCAATTGTTGCGTAGTTGGAAGTAGTATAGGAACAGTTTTTCGTGTGTTGTTTGATAAAACATTGATATCTGAGAAACGATGTGTTCACCCGCTCTAAGACCAGTAACTTATAAACCGCTGAAAACCTTATGTCAATGACAAAATTTAGCAATTGATGACTATAAATATAAATTCTTGTAATTCCTCTATACTGTACTGAAAAAAAATGAAATGAATGAAAAATAAAAGGTGACACACGGAGTACGGGTGGGGCTGTGCGACTGTGAATATATAAATAAAAGATTTTCTCAGATTCATTCCCCTGATTTTTCTTTTCCGCCGCTGAAATCAATCCCTAGACTTGATGCTCGAAATACTATATCAACAACTCTATTGGAATGGGCACGTTTGTCCAAATCAGTGTCTTTTCACCCCTGACACGCATAAACACTGGGGTGCTTTCCGTCTAAACAAAAGCAATTTAATGCCTTCTCCCATTGAGACTTGAACAGGCGAACTTTTCTTTTTTTGGGGGGGGGAGGGTGGAGAGACTGCATGTGCACTCCAATGGCGCGGTATCACCAACCGGAATGAGCGCCGTATACAGTACATCATAGATGTACATCCAAATATGTTTATCTTGTTTTTACAAGATTTTTTCTGAAACTATAAACAATTCTAATACTTTCCTAGCAAACCATTCACCTGTTTTTTATCATTCATCTCCCAACTCTGTCACTCCATCGACAGACCCAGACTTTGCTAAACATTCTAAGAACAGACTGTAAGGTATAAGATCATTGCATGTATTCAGTCCTCATTATAGAACAGACCCCCATGGCTCTACCTACGGTATATAGAAGTTGATGATTCCAGCTGTGAATAGAGGATGTTTACACTTCACGTTGAAAGCATTTTGCCCCAAGAGGGCTGTAATCTGGAATCGTATTTCTTATTTCAAAGCTCTAAATTGTATTTCCATGAAAGACATTGAGTAATAAAGGCTTTAATACTTGAAATGTGATAACATATAGGGAATCCCTAAATATTTGTTGTGTGTGTGCGTAATCTATTACTGTTTTTCTATCTGCGATCCTAATGAAATTTCGTGGAGATCGAGAACACCTTACATCGCAGTGACATAACCACTGTCCACAGTCATCCTGCCTTCCCATTATTGATTTATTTATCGATTTATACACGCAAATTCTTCAAATTTCACTACTGATTCGATCTGACAGGCTGAGACCTTGATTGTGCGACTTAGAAGCAAGAGGTCATCGACGGCTGCTGGTGTTGTTGTTGTACAGCGGGTCTCGTCGGGATCACCCAGATGAGGCTGTGTGATTAACATGCAACAGAGGTGGACACCAGCCCTCATCTAAGCGATGCCCTCAAAAGGGTGGTCGCAATTTAACCAAACGGCCCAACTTTCACAGAACACCATACGTATGCCCAAGCCTAACCAAGATGTCCCGAAACCTCGTGTGTTCGCACCACCACCCATAGTGGTCCCTAGGACACCGTGTGCGTCGAGAGTAGCAGGACAAACGCCGCACCCAACCCACCCAAAAACAGACCCAGGAATTCCAAAAAGGGACGTCATCGGAATTCCCAAATCCATCCCCAGGCGATCCAGACACGACGTCCGGCCCACCACTGTCGAGGCACTGGGGGTTACACGATTTGTTGTTGTTGTAGGCGACTCCTCCTCCACAGGTGCTATGGAGGTCCGCCGCCCAGCTCTCCAGTCCAGCCCATCCTGCCCCCCCCCCCACTGCTTCAGCAGCGCCACCACCCCGACGGGGTCGTTCCACAGAACCTCGGGTGTGAGAGTTATGGGGATTTGAGTGCAGGAGAAGAGAGATGAGAGGTGTCGTGGGGGTGGGAGTTGCATAGCGGGAAGAGAGGTGAGGTGTGAGTGGTGGGGTTTATTTTGTGAAGATAATGAAGTTGGAGTGGAGCGTAGTTGTGAGAGTGTCTATGGAGTGTGTTTGTTCTGCTTTGTTGATGAGTGGACGGTGATTGTCGAGTAGTTTGTTGTGTGGGCGACGTGTAAGGTAATTGTGGACGATGCGTGTATGTATTGTCTTCATGTTGCGTTTGATTGTGGAATGGTTGTTGCTGGTGGTGTGTCGATGTTGGTGGTGTATGCTTGGTTGTGGAAAATTGTGGGGGGTTTTTCTATCTGTTTGGCGCTGGTTCTTGCGTGAAGTGGTAGAGTTGGGTGTGTTGGAAGATGTGCCGTTTGTCTTTCTTGGGGTGCATGTAGTTTGAGGTGATTTGCTATTGGTAGTATGCTGCATTCTGCTTGGAGGTGGTGAATGTTGGTGTCCTGTGTGCAGCCGGTGGCAATTCGAAGTGCTTGGATTTGAATGGTTTGCAGCTTTGTAATGCTTGTGTTGGACGCGATGGGTGCCCAGACGGTGGATGCGTATTCGAGGATTGGTCTGGTGATGGCTGTGTATGTGTTTGTTATGGTTTCTTTGCCCAGTCCCCAGTTTGTTGCGGTGAGTGCTTTAAGAATTGGGATTGTCTTGCTTGCTTTTTGGTGTGTGTTCTTTATATGTTCGTTGAAAGTGAGTTTGGGGTTTGAAAGTGAGGCCAATGATTTTGGGGTGCTTGATGGTATGGGAAGTGTGGTGTTGTCGATATGGAGTTGTATTTGTGTGTTGTATTGTGCAGGATCTGATGTGAAGAGTGTGGTTGTGTTTTCTGGGTTGAGGTGCAGGTTGTTTTGATGTGTCCATGTATTTATGTTGTTGAGGTGTGGTTGTATTTGTGATTGTGCCGTGTGGATATTCGTGTAGGATGAGGTAAGAGTGTTTTCGCCTGCGTAGTTGGTGAGGTCCGTGGGTGTTTGGTGTGTTTGGGGTTTCTGGAGTAGTTGTGGTTGTGGGGTGTCAGAGGTGTACAGTATATGTTGAAGAGTGTTGGTGAGAGTACCCCTCCTTGTGGGACTCCTGCTTTGATGAGTTTCTTGTTTGATATGGTGTTGTTGTATTGAGTGTGTGCTTGTCTTCCTTTGATGTAATTTGCTTTAGTATTGTATGATGTTGGTAGGATGTTTGTTTGGTGTATTTTGTGGATGTTTACTGTGTCAAACGCCTTTGACATGTCAAGGGCGATGGTTACCGTGCGTGCGGGTGGTTTCGTTTGGTTGAAACCTTTAATGATGGTGTTGTTTATGTTGTGTAGTGCTGTGTTGGTAAAGTGGTTAGTTTTGAAACCGTGTTGGAAAGGTTTTTCTTTTGGATATTGTTTGTGATGTAGGGAAAGATGATTTTTTCAAGTATTTTGCTGATGGGAGAGAGGAGAGTTATAGGTTTGTATGAGAGTCCTTGATCAGATGAAAGTGCTGATTCTGTGATCCAGTTGGCGAACGGTGTGAGGATGTGTGGGATGATGGTTATGTCGGGAGATAAGGCTTGGTGATTTGAGGCTCTTGGAAAGCGAGTGGGGAATATTTTCATTTAACGTGATGTGGTTGGAGTTGATTAGGATGTCTTGTAGGGTGTTGTCTTCCTGATTATTTGCTGGGTGGTATGTACATGTTGGTGATGTGGAGGTGTTTGTTGGTTGAGGTTTTTTTGGTTGTTTGCATTTCTATGTTTGTTTGAGTGATGTTTTGGGGTATGGTGAGTGTTGTGAAGGTTTGATGTAGGGGATTAGTCCTCCTCCTTTGGTATGCATTCTGCCTATAGTCTGACCGGTGTGTAGTTTGGAAGTTTGAGGTTTTGTTGTGTTTGTTAAGTTTTATCTCTTGGATGTCCTTGTCAGAAATTCCATCGTGGCGTGTAACATCTGTTTGGCCTGCATGGCCGTCATGGGTATTAAAATAGGTTAGAGAGCGCGCGGAATGCCTTTCCGAACACCTCTGAACTCAGACACAGGCTTTTCTTCACACGTCTGAGATCTCCACATTTCAGATCAACCTGCTGAACCCAGCGGATCCGCAGCACCGCCACCTCCGCCCAGACCGCTGGACAAGGCTCTGCCGCCGGTCAAGCAGTTGGCCAAAGAGTTTGCCAATGTCTCCCTCAACGCGGCAAATCATGCTCCCCCGAATTTCCACCCGCCTGTGTCATCGCCGAAAGCTGCTGCCAAGTAAGTCCCGCCAGTGCGTGCGGTATTCTCTTTAATTTGCACGTGTGGTATATTATTAAGGGAAAATGTTTCATTTTTTGTTCTGTAGGTCCCCTCCTCCTCCTCCCGTGCCGGAAAAAACCTTCCAGAGGGATTCGCCTTCGTCTCCGCGTAGGAGTTCCACAGGGGTTTCTCCCCTCCTTGCAGGATCAGCCATGGTTTCTCCACAGACGGCGATCAAGGTTCTCCCTGGTTCTCCGCTGTTGCCCCATGCGCTGGTGGGTGGCTAATACACTGTAGTTATACACTCACAGGAGTAGTAAGAGTTGGGTCTTCTCTGGCGCAGTTTTAAGGGTGGATATAAGAGCTATTTTTAGTCATTCTTTTTGGTAATTTTGGTTGCAAATCCAGTGCCCAAAGCCTCTCTGTTTTCCTTCATCCCACCACCGAATGTGGTGCAAAGAAGACGCATATCTACAATATATAGTAGTATAGGTGGGCAAAAAGTGGAATATTAGCGGATTGTCATGAGTCGCATCGCTTGCTGTAATTCCCGTTCGATGGGAAGCATCGTCGCCCTAGAGTCCCGGAGGAACGAGAGAGAGATAAACAATGAAATAGAAGGAACATGAGAGTTAATAGAAATAGAGAAAAGAAAAGGGAGATAGAATAGAGGATGAGAAATCATAGAAGGTCCCAGGGGACGCAGCACTTTGCTTACATATCGTTTAAAAACGATTCCCACATGACAAAAAGAATTAGTGAAGAGGAAATTGCGGGAGAAAAGAGTGCGAAGGAGATCGGGAGGAGTCTGGATGGATGTCCTGAAGGTATAGGTTTAGAGTGGAGAAGAAAGACATCAGAGAATTAGGAGAGGTTATGAAAACATGGACCACGTTGACTCAGACTAAGATATCATGATGATGATGATGACGAATAACAGAAATGAACTTCTCATACCAATTTCTTTTGATCATTCTAAAAGGGTCGTTTCGTCTATAATACTGTACCAACTCAATTCCTACCTGATCAGTTCAGTTCTGAATTTATCCCGAATTTTCTTTTTCCACTTTTTCTACAACAGAAACAACAACAGTATCAGCCCGCTCAGCAACAGCACACCTTCTCGCCAACCACCATGTCCAGTTTCGGCGCACCCAACAGCACCTCCACCTCCGGCCTACACCCAGTCCTCTCGCCGTCGGGCACCATTCCCATCCCCGTGCCCCAACTGCCGCCCCCTCAGGCTGGCCGAGGTGCAGCCGCTAAGGCAGGCGGTGGTGGCACCTTTGCTGCACAGCACAATCAGTTTCAGCACTACTATCCGAATGCGGAGGTGAGCGGTGGGAGTGATCAGCGTTGTTCAGACTGGTTTAGTACTTTTCTTCCTGAATTGTCAGAAATAGATATAGTCGTTAAAACAGAACGTCAAGCATGTTGTTGTAATTCCCGGTCGAGAGGGATGAGTCACCGCTCCGACTTAAAGAGGGAAAGAGAAGCGAAGATAGAGATAAAAGAGAAGAAAGAAAAATAGGGAGTGATTGAAGAGAGAGTGGCGACAAAAGAGAGAGAGGAGAGAAAAGAGAGCGGAGAGGAAAGAGAAAGAAGAGAGGAGGGAAAAAGAGAAAGAAGTGAAAAGAGAGGGAAGAGAAAAGAGAGGGGAGAAACAAAAGTGAGTGAGAGAGAGAGGAGAGGAACGAGTAATGAGAGAAAAGAGAACGATGAGAGAGAAACATATATATATATAGAGAGAGAGAGACAGAGAGGAAGAAAAGATAAAAACAAAGTGAGGGAAATAAAAGAGAGGGAGAGCGAAAGAGGGAGATAAAATGTAGGAGGTCCAATAAATGCATTACTTTGGTTTCCGTAGCACGACTCCCCTGCGAGGAGAAGCATCGCGACAATCATCTGTTTTCTCTCCATTTACGTGGCAGTCTGACGACGTAGACAGCAAATTAATCATAAAAACCGTTGTTTTGTCCATTATTATATGGAACTTATTAATAAGATGGATCGTTTTATAGTTTTCTAGCACTTTTAACTTTGTACTCGCCTCCATAACATATTTACATCGTAACTTTGAGGAGATGCCGCAGAAATATATATATCTCGCATGCATTATTTAATAAAATGAATTCATTAAAACTCCTTAATAAATCGATAACACTACTTGATGATGTGACTCACTCTTCCTCCGCGGCCAACAGGCATCGACTTCCTCCTCCCGTCTGCCCCCGCCCATGGAACCGGTGCACGCCTGCTATCGGGAGACGGGCGGTGGGAGAATGGGGTCCGGGCCGCACCAGATCCCGCCCCCCATCGTGCCCACAGTCCCGCGTCGGACCTCCCAATCGCCCTACCACAACTCCTCCACGAGTGCCGACTATCCGGGCAGCCAGCCGCCCCATCCCGGAGCGGTGAGCTACTTCGCACCTCCCGCTCCACCGCCACCTCCTCCGGCCTCCTTCAGTCCTAAGCTGCATCATCACCATCCGCACCATCAGCAGCAGGCGGTCTACTTCCCACCGCCGCCTCCGCCGGTACCGGCCAACAACCAGCCCGTCGCTGCCAACTACAACTGGTTCCAGCCGCAGCAGTTCCCCCCGCCTCCACCTCCACCGCCGCCCTCACAGCCCACTGTTCCACCGCCACCTCCGCCGCCACAGTCTTCCTCACACAAGCACGGCAAACATAAAAGTGAGTTGTTGTATGGTTGCCTTTTCATCACCACGACCCCATGCAGCCGCCTTCTCGTGACGGGGTGTCCTGCTCCGACAAGCAAAGTGCTGCATTCCCTGAAACCTCCTACGGCTTCTCTCTCTAATCGCTAATTTCTCTATTGTCTTTTTCTCCATTTTTCATCTCAAACTTATATTTTTTCTCTCTTTTCCCTGTTTCTCCTCCCACTTTTCTCTTCTCTTTGTTTCTCCTCCCACTTTTCTCTTCTCTCTGTTTCTCCTTCTACTTTTCTCTTCTCTCTGTTTCTCCTCCCACTTTTCCCTTTTCCGTGTTTCTCCTCCCACTTTTCCCTTTTCCGTGTTTCTCCTCCCACTTTTCCCTTTTCCGTGTTTCTCCTCCTACTATTCTCTTTCTCCTCCATGTTTCTCCTCCTACTTTTCTCTTCTCTCTGTTTATCCTCCCATTTTCGCCTCATTTATTCCATTTCTCTCTTTTTACTCTCTGTCACAACCACCACCAATCTACGCCTCACTCTCACTCCTACTTGTAGTGTAACCTTTAAATTCGTCTTGTATCTATTATTGCATTTTTTCAACATTCACTCTTCTCCAGGTCATTCTCCCCAACAGCCTGCATATTTGCCTGCTGAATATCGTCAGTGGACATTTATGAACTTCTGGTAACCAATGGATAGATTTTTCAGTTGGTACCAACTTCCATAACGAGCTAATAATTGAGCTTTTGTACACCGGCTTTTTCTTTCGTAAATCCTGCTACAGCTACACCAGGACAACGCCTCAGCATATGTTGCTGCTGATCTTGCCATATGGGAATATGTTGGCACGCTTTATTTAATTGCCAAAAATCGACAGATAAGGATCTGCAGGCCATCCGACGTTTCTAAAATGCGAACATTATATAATGCACTGCAGCCCTACTGATTGCAGTGTGTAAGCGACGGCGAAGCTCTGATCTATTTTTAGCAAGCTCTGTTGTTGCGATTAACCGACTTATTTCTAACTAACACGTGTCGGTATGTAAGCATCGGTGGTTCAGTGGTAGAATGCTCGCCTGCCACGCGGGCGGCCCGGGTTCGATTCCCGGCCGATGCATAATTTTGTAGTCGCGCGTAATTATAACTTGTCACTTATCTAATGGTAGTTTAAGTTTAAGGCTGAAACTATAATTTAGTTGGGTAATATATCATCGGAAATTCCTATACAACAAGAGTCGGAAATAATAAACGTTTTGGCAGAAATTGTAAATTTTCATTTATTGCATTTTTGCAAAAATAAAATACAATCTTATCAAAAGTAATATACAGAAATAAATCAAATTAAAATTTGCAAATTTCCGTTATAGATATAATGATAACAATTCATCAATAACGCCATCAAATTCAAAGTAAGTTTTCAAAATTTCCCACAAAACGATCATAGTTTCCAAGCTATTGTATATTAGGAATGCCTTTAAAGACCAATAGTCAGTCATCAACAACAATTTTCGTTTATAAGCAGACATGATTTAAATAATGGAAAAATGGAATTGTAAAATGCACATCTGGTAACTTTGCTCAACCCTGTTTAGATATATAAGCGTTTGTTTCATCTCGCTACTCAAAGTAGTATAGTAGTATTGTTATTATTTTAAAAATAATGTCATGACTATTATACAGCTAACACTAAATTTAATAGTGCAAGCTAAAATGTTGATTAACAGTATCGGTAAACTATAATTATAATTTTACATATGTTTTCTTAACGTTCACCTTTTATTTGTTTGCCAATGAAGTAAATTACGGGTAGCATAAAGTTACAATGTGATGAACATATATTTCTATCGTCTATTTTTATAGGCCTCTTGGTTAAACTACCACTGAAAGTGCACCACTCTCTCCCATCTTGCCCTTTCAACTTTCGACAGGGCACGTCGCCTCCCACCCTCCCACCCCCTCTCCGACCTGGCCTCTGCCCCCTCTCGTCAACGTCTCCTCTCACGCTCTTCCTGGCGCACTTAC
>JAUYWV010038230.1:0-16442 GCA_032274565.1 Nematoplana nigrocapitula
TCCAATAGTGCGCCACAAAGTCAGATACCCGCAACTGCACCTCCAAGAGCGCGCCACACAGTCAGATACCCAAAGAGAACCAAAGAAGAAGAATTAGTAGGAAGATATGAGCATAAAGTTTATTATCAGGAAAATTATAAATATGAGAAAATAGCATTACTATTTTTTTTTGCTTTTTTGTCTTCTGAAAAGGTTATTGATCCTTCAGAATGGATATTGCATAGTAAAGCAGTCGGGGAAGTTTGCAATGACATTGAAATTTCGTTTCGTTCTCCTTATTCGTTTTTAGAACCCATACTATAGTCACACCTACAATATTATGTCGAGCGAATTGGGAAGGAAGCATATAAGCCGATTAAACCTTGTATAGGGCAATTGTTAGCGTTGCATATTTGGGAGGATTAGGAATTGGCGTGCAATTAAGTAAGTAAGACGAAAGCATCTGATTTGGGCCGAATTGAAGTGTCCCATAAATAATGATTTTTCTATCAATTGTATATTACGAATTGGAGACGATTTCATTGTGTCAGTATATTAATATATTTTATGTGGCATTTCTTACTAATCTCATACTAAATGTGAAATATGTGCTTGCGCTGTGCCACTATTTGGTATCATACGACAGCTAGAAACATGCTTTATTTGACGGAAACTCAAGAAACGACATTCTGACAAAATTAAAACATCTGCCGTTAGAAATATGCGATTGATATAAAAATATTATTTATGGAATACGTGGTACATCCTAAATTTTAGAAAACTTCTTTGGCCCTACATACTTTAACGATGATCTGTGCGTTCCTCACTTTCCAAATTTTCTGTTGGTCTGTGTGTCTAGACAAAAAGTGTCATAAAATAGCATCATTGTCTTTCCAATGATTCCAAGTACTGTACATTAAGTCTTGTTTGCTATATAGGAAAATAGTCAATATTGTGTTTTTGTAATTTGTAGTTTCTTTTATGCGTATTGGTGATGTCAGCTGGTTGGTGTGACTATGTCTCTGTTTTTCACTCAATAAAGCGCAATTTTAGCCAGTTACAATAATTACATAATACCAAATAGAAAATAATAATAATATACCAAATAGTGCTCTACGCCGTACAAGCCCTGGTTTTCAATTTCAGGACGAGAATAATAAGAAGTATAAGATTTTAGTTCAAGCGGAGTCGCTCAATTCACGACTTCAATATGAGATCACGATGACAAATTGAAACATTTGATCGAAGCACAGTGGCATATTACAGAGAGACGCAGTATTATTTCATACAGGCGCAATTTAATGTTCTGAAATGTTCTTCATTCTTTGCCGTATACAGGGCGTTCACGCAACCCTTGCCGAATTTATGACTGTTTCTTAAATATTCATTGACTATTATTTTATTCATATCAAACTTGTTTATTTACAATATATGTACAAACGTTAAAGGCACATAAGTTACACTTATACATTAAGACAATAACTGTTCCATATATAGCCTCCATTTCGTTGAATGCACAAATTACATCTTTTATAGAAGCTTTCAAATGCAGCTTGAACCAAACGATGGTCGATATTTCGTAGTAATTCTTCACACCTTTCTGCGAGTTCAGGCAACGTTTCAGCACGTGGTAGTCGATAGACGTCACGCAAATAGCCACAAATCCACAAATTATTGACTGATAGGTCAGGGCTACGGGGAGGCCATGCTACTGGGCCTGACCTTCCAATCCGCCCAAGTTTGTGTTCTGTATATCTCGAATCGCCAAACTCCAATTCACTGAAGCTCCATCTTGTTGATACATGTGATGGATATATCGCATATAGTTTGCAATGTAGGAACCATAATGTCTCGAACAATATCCAGGTAACGATCTCCATTCATTGTTTGATGAATTATTTGAAAGCGAATACGGCATCATAAGGAAAAAATGCCCAGATAGTGATAGCAGGTGATTTTTGTGTTTTTTTCTAAATAACGATGTTCATTATCGAATGCATAATAAAAACAGTTGTGACAGTTTATGGAACCATTTAAATGCAGTGTTGCTTCGTCACTAAAAATTATCCTTTTCATCAAGTCGTTTAGGTAAATCATCTTCATGCAGTTTCTACACCATTGTGGATTTGTATGCTTTGAATTTGTGGTCATTTAAAACTTTATTATGCAACCCAAAGAAACATTAAACTGTCTAGCTCCATCTCTCTGCGATCTGCAAGTGCCATCTCCATAAGCTTGTACAATATTTTCCATAATATTTTCTGGAAGCTTGTTAGATTGATTTTCGTGGACTTTTGATCTTGGCAGGACGCTTAATGTTTCCATAAACCTTGTCTTCCAGTGTCCACTGGCTCTGGATGGCGGAGCTTCTTTGTTATTTTCTTTAAAAAAAATCGTCGCCTGGCATTCTCACAATCGGTTGCGATTGAATAACCAACAATTCTGGCGATTTCTGCATTACTTAGTGAATCCAGGATAATTCAATAAAAAGCTAGCTTTGTACCCGTGAGCCATATTAAAATTTAGCGTACAATTTTAGCGTACAGTGGTAGTTTGTAGAAATAGAAATAGAATTCAAAATTCAAATAATATTCATGAAAATATAATAGAAAAATAATTCAAAATTCAAATAATAATCAAGAAAATATAATAGAAATAGAATTCAAAATTCAAATAATAATCAATAAAATGTAATAGAAATAGAATTCACTATTCTAATGATAATCAAAACATAGAATGCTCTTTTGTAAATTGATTAATGCAGACATAAAATTCGGCAAGGTCTGCGTGAACACCCTGTAGTGTCTAACTGGAATATTTATTTTCTAACTGTCTGGTGATCGGGATTTCAGGAATTCTGCGCGAAGGAGCAAATGAAGTGGAGCGAATTGCGCTGGAAAAGGGCCTATTGGCTGCCAATAATTATCTCCGGGAATCTGACATGGAAATTGAACCGCACTACAGGATGATCCCTCAAGACGACAGCTTCAGAGCTCAGCAACTTAGTGAGTGTATCTTAGATGGCGATTCATCACTTCTGACTATAGTAACCGGAGCTGATCAATACTTACCATAAATACACCGAAACAAACTACAACATTAATTGGCAGACTCTCTATTATCGTTTCGCACCTCACATTTCAACATTATAATTGTTTCGAAAAATAGTAAAATCGATTTTTGCGCATAACTATTGATCCAATTACTGAAAATTGTTCCTATTGAACTCTAATTAATAATAATAAACTCACCGTCATTGTGCATTGGAAATATAAAGTCATTAGACAAATTAAGAAAATATTAAATTTACAACTGAAGTTAAATACTGCTGAAATGTTTATACATAATATCAGATAAATAGTAAAGTTTTTATTCAAATCATTAATTAATCTCTATGAGCTCCATTCGTTAGACGGATGACATCTATGAGATTGTCAATTTCTGTCCACGTCCTTCTTAGCATATTTTTATCAGTGTTCTCCACAGCAGCAGTTATTCTTTGGTAAGGTTATTGATGTCCTTTACTTTGGCCCAACAAGAAAACGTCCAAGTATGTTAAATCTGGGGAACGAAGAGGCCATCTCTCCCTATCCAGATATCCGCAATTCTTTCATTATGTCTCTACTAGAAGAGCTAAGGCCAAATGTCGTCTTTCAGAAAGATGGAGCACCGCCTCATCATTGGTGGATAGTAGTTTGCAAATTCTTTTAATGAAACATTTCCCGATCGCTGGATAGGAAGAGATGGCTTGATTCCTTGGAACCCATGGTCCCTATATTTAACACCCTTGGACGTTTTTATGGGGCTATGTGAAAGATGTGTTGTACCGCACAACAGTAAAGGGCATAAATGACCTTAAGCAAAGAATAACTGCCGCTGTGGTGACCATTGATGAAGATATGATAAGAAGGACGTGGTCAGAAATTGACTATCGCGCAGATGTCGTCCGTGTAACAGATGGTGCACATAGAGAGATTTAATAATGATTTGAATAAAAACGTTACAATTTACCTGATATCATGTAAACATTTCAGCAGCATGTCAGTTCACTTGTAATTTTTATATATTTTTAAGTTGTCTATAAGGACTTTGTGGATACCCTGTAAAGCAATACGGTGCGAAATTCCAGTGTAAATTCAGTCGTGCGACTTTATTAAAATGCTTCTTATACCAATCAATGTGCTTACTGAAAGATTTTAGTGGATAAATCCTTGATGAGAATGATGAAAGATGCGGAAAAATAGAGTTCAGTGTTAAAGTTAGGTTGAACGCTGTGTTGACATAATGCATATTCCAATGTAAACACAAATTCAGGCGCCATTTTAAAATATATCATACACTGTATAGCTATAAAATTCGCAATATACACCATTGACGGTGATGTCGAAAATGTTTACCAGAAAATGTTTAATTGTGACATACATTCGCTATTTATTCATTATAATTGTTTCTAAAAATATTTAAATCAATGACTAAGCATGAATATTGATCTAATTACTGAAAATTATTAATATTAAACGTCAATTTATAATAAACTCACCGTCAATCTGTAGTGTAAAATGTACATTATTTTCTTCCAGGATTTATTCACCAAAACAACTCTCAGTAAGCCCATTGATTGGTATAAGAAGCGTTTTAATAAAGTCGCGCAGAATTTTCGCTGAAATTTTACACTGCATTGCCATATATTTGCAATAAACAATGACGGTGAGTTTATTACAATTAATTGAAGTTCAATATGAATAATTTTCATTAAATAGATCAATATTTATGCGTAAAAATCGATTTGTAATATTTTGAGAAGCAAATATAATGAATAAATAGGTGGTGGGAAACGATAATAACGCCCATTTTCACCTATCTATATCTCTCTCGATAAATTAATATATATATTACTTTTAAAAAGTATAAAATGAGGACTTGTGAATTGTTTTCTGAAATGGCCTGTTTGACAAGACATCCACCAATTGACCGGTTTCAGGCCTATGAAGAACATTCCATCTAATATGTAGCAATTAACTATAAAATAATGTCGGAATACAAAAAATTCTATGAAGCCCAAATCGAAAGCTAGAGATTCTCGGCTATTTTTATACCCAAAATTAATACAACAGTTCACCGCATGCCGTACTGATGTTCGCTATCACCATTGTTTAAGAGCTGTTTACCAATACACTCACATAGACTGATTCTACTTATAAAAATGGCAGTATGAATATTATATTAGTATATTTTTATACAATAGCCATAATAATTAAACCAACAAATCATATTCCAATGATTTGTTTGGTCCCAAGCAACGTATCTGAGGGCACATCGAAATAACCTTAAGCTCAATTTAAAGAAGTCCTGAGTACTGACCACTCAGCTTCCTCCACAAGTGACATACACTTCCATACGTCACTGCGCTAAAGATATTAGGTGTAATCATCAACGAGCACGTAATACAGACAATGTTGTGAAAACCATTTCTAGACACCTGTATGCCTTGTGAAATCTGCGCCTCATCCTCCATACGACAAAACTTAAAATCATCTACATCGGCCTTATTCGTTCCTTGGGACTCCCGTCTCCCAAGGAATGTAATATCTCCTAAGTTGGGACACATCTGGATTTCACCCAAAACTTGCGCCGGGAAATTCTACGATTTCTTTTCATTGCGTCGGAAATTAATAAAGACTAAATTTTCCTGCGCCGGACAATATTGAAAAAATATTTTCTTGCTCCGGAAAATGTGAAATTTGTTTTCCTGCTTCGAAAAACTTTCTTTTGCGCCGGTGCACCGGTGCGCCGGATATAAATTTCCTTTGCGCCGGATATTTCCGGCGAAAAGGACCTGAAATCCAGATGTGAGTTTGGAGCCATTTAACAGAGAGCGCATAAAATCGTCTGCCCGCCTCGATGCGAGTGCAGCGACTTCTCGCCACTCACTGACAGACAAATTCTGCCGCGGTCAAACTTTGCGAATGGTATGTGTTAAACTGACAAGTCTCCTATTTGAAATCTGCCCAAATAAATCAAGAATTTCTACTAGATTTATTAAATCAACCAGCCACTATCGGCGTTGCCTTCTGCCTTTGTTATCCCTTCTCACAACTTTCGTTAGTAGACTATCTATCCCAATCATCCAATTGAGTCGGTTAGCCTTTTGTTGTTCTTCTCACTCTCATTTTTCTAAACACTTTGGTGTTTGCATTTGTCCTTTAATGTCATTCATTTGTGTTTTATGTCATGTATTTCATCAATACCTTACGGTACATCTCCGCGCCGATTCCCATCAAACAGGCTTCTTAATAAAATGTGTTTCTATTATCCTAATTCTACTCCGCGCCGTTGTATCTGATCGTGAATTGTCAGTGTTAACTGTTTGAAGATACTTGAACTTTCAGATTTTTCCAAAGTGCGCTAAACGTGCTATGAGTTTATTCTTCCATGTTTGTTATCTCCATCCAGACACTCTTTGCTGTCTTTGACAATCAGTTGTCAAGTTACTGTAGTTCATTCGCTCATTTGAAGACAATAACTAAGTCGATATAATCTTTGAACCGTATATACTGTAAGCTTTCAGTCTTTATTTTTAAAACTAACATGTAAAACAGAATTGGAGATTTAGGGATCCTTGACGGACACAGGCTATCACTATGAACAGACAAATATTTTCAACCATCGTGTGAGAAAATAATCTAAATATGAATTGCAATGGCTAAAGAAGCTTTCAACAAGAACAGAATGCTGCTAACTAAGATGGCAAGCCTGGATATGAAAATTAGGCTAACATTAGTGTGGAACGTACTTCTGCATTGAGCAGAGACATGGACTCTGAAGACGGGGGATGTTAAAAGGCTGGAGGCTTACAAACTGTGGTTCTGGTTCTTAGAAAGGAACTGTTGGACGGAGAGACTTTTAAATAAAAATGTGTCACTGGTCTGGATGATACGTAAGCGCCAGAAAAGGTGGATGGATCATGTGATACGCCATGTCTGCCTTCTGAAAAAGTGATTGATGGAAGAATGCCTGGGAAGATTGGAAGGGAGACGGAGAAAGGAGATACTGGACGATATACAGGAGGGAAGACCTGACGCTGCACTGCAGCGGTTAGCCCAAGACAAAAGTAGGAGAAGGAGGAACTAAAACCTGGCATCAAAGTGTCGCGATCCATTGCAAATTTTAAGTTCTGGTTTTGTTTGGTAATCATCGTTTTTTTAATTTTTTGTATACTATAAAAGAGAGAGTTCTTGAGAAGTGAGAACGCTTTGCTTAAAGGACTCTATCTCACCATCCTTATTTTTGTTTAATGCCTAACAGTAACTTTCTATTTTTAGAACAAAACGTTCTGCTCAGCTATAATTGATCAATCAATTGAGAACAAAATTGTTAATTATAGAGCTTTGTTTACGTCCGTGAGTATAAATCCGCTTAATCCCAGATACCTAATTACTGCTCCTATCCGTTTTTTGGTAATTTATACTTGTATAGTTGTATAAGTTAGCCTCTCCTCTACAGAACGGAACGTCCTTAAATTAGCATATAAATAGGATATATGTTTCTCATCTTCCTATCTCTCTTTGCCCATCGAGTATGTAGCATAACGAAACTTTGACAATACGCCATGAATTTCAGCTGGTTACACGGCAGGGGAAATTAGTGGTGGTTATATGGTCAAAACTGAAGCTGCAAATTGCACAGTGAAAAGTCTGTAGAGAGTGAGAGACACACACAAACTCTCTCAGAGTTCGCGAATTTTCTGCTTCCGGTTTCACTTTCGGGACGACGTTGTTGTGTGACTGTGCGCGAAGCCCTCTAATTAGAATTAGTTTGATTTCCTTGCACGCAGTAACTAAAACCACAATTAGCAGTCGGATAAAACCGAAATTTATTGTCACGCTAAACCATACACGTTTAAAAATATCTCGTCGAACTTTTCAATTTTTTGCCATAGTGATTATTATTTAAATATATATTGTGAACTCTATAATGATTATTCATGCCATAACAAATCCTTTGAATTTCATTTGAAATACAATATATTATTTTCAAAAATCATTAATGAGCTTTAAGATTTCATTGTTTTCTAGCTCACCTCCCCCATATATAGCAATGATACCATATAGACTCAATTAACTGATGATAGAAGATGCGGACGGATAGACGGTGGAGAAGGCGACGATGATGATAGAATCGAAAGACCGATGGAGTAGAGATCTATGATGTCCAACCTCCCCAATGAGAAGGAACATCTTACTTAGTCTGAATTAACTAAGTTAATTCATCCTTTTCAATTTTGTTTGAAAAGTGGTCTGTCCCTCTGTAATATGTCCGTCACGCTTATCTTCACAGTCGATTTCAGTATTATACGTTTGAGGTGGGTTTTAGCTGATTTTATTCAATGACATGCTCTACTGTGCAACACGTCTGCCTATTAGTAGAATATTCCCGGTTCAAGACCCGTCCGTTGGGCAGTTGTTTATCTATTTTGAGTTGTGGAAATTTTGTGTTTTGAGACGACTGTCAATTCCATACGACTAGCCCATACTTTGAGGCAAACACCAAAAGGGAGTTTATATGATTTTTCACAAATTCAGGAAATCTCCTTTACAATCTGTACACATTGCTCCTTCACATTAAAGTATAAAGATACGCTGAACTGTTTTGTAAGGCTGTATTATAAATACAATCATTATTCATTCGGGTGATTGTTATTATAATGACTGGAAAATATAGTAAATTTTGAATATACTTTAAGTATTGCTAAGACGTTTTTACGTTCTTACGCCATTTAGTATTGTCCACAGAACCATCCATTTTTGTTATTTATATCAACAGCATCGCATATTGATCCAATCGCACTTCGGCGTCGTATACATGATAATTCTGTGATTTAAAAAATATCAAATATCAATTAATTACGCTCGAAATGAAATCGATAAAATTGATCTATTAATCTCAGTTTTCCAGATTTTTAAATTAATGTCACTTTGTGTGTATACTGCACAAAATGGGTGATGTTGTTGATTTTCTATTGGATCAGAAGGATTGGAGGCAGACGGAGAAGGTGAAATGTCTACTTGGTTCATTAAAGAATTTTATGCGCGCAAGAATCAAATGAGATTAACATGAAGCCAACTTCGGGAGGATGTTTTGACGTTCGTCTTGGCTTGCGTACACTAAAAGAATCCCCCACAGGCATATTCTCTTCAGCACGGCTTGATTACGGCACACAGACGGAGCAAAGTCCTAGAGACTGCCATTCAAACAATGACCGGGAACACGACTATTCGCAAGCAAAGTCATAGAGACTGCCATTCAAACAATGACCGGGATCACGACTATTCGCAAGCAAAGAACTAAAGACTGCCATTCAAACAATGACCGGGATCACGACTATTCGCAAGCAAAGAACTAAAGACTGCCATTCAAACAATGATCGGGATCACGACTATTCGCAAGCAAAGAACTAGAGACTGCCATTCAAACAATGACGGGGATCACGACTATTCGCAAGCAAAGTCCTAGAGACTACCATTCAAACAATGACCGGGATCACGACTATTCACAAGCAAAGTCCTAGAGACTGCCATTCAAACAATGACCGGGAACACGACTATTCGCAAGGACTATTCGCAAGCAAAGTCCTAGAGACTGCCATTCAAACAATGACCGGGATCACGACTATTCGCAAGCAAAGAACTAGAGACTGCCATTCAAACAATGACCGGAAATAGCTCATTTGTGACCCTGAGCCTACACGATATTCCCAACTGCTAAGGAAGAAAACTATCGAGATATGTTCAAGAAACACAAAGGCAATTGTTTAGATTTTTGTGATCTTTACTGTATCTTGTATGTTTTTGTTTAAGTATAATGCAATATGCATTGTAATTTTCACTCTTTTTTCGGAAGTACTGCTCACAAAGTACTGATTTTACCAATTGGTCAAAATTTGTCTGTGTAGTGTAGCTTTTGAAATGTGTTCTTATAGCTTTAGGATGCCATTTGTAGACGGCAGTTTTTAGTCTTCGTAAAATTTTCTTAGCCTCTTACCCTCATGATATCTTACGTAATTCGTGTGTTCGGTGTTTTGCTGAGTCATAACCTTGGTAATTAGTCAGCAAAGTGAGACCAGGCTATAGTGATTTTATGAATGCTTTCTGTTTATACACAACCCCCCCTTTACGGATTGTTTGAATCAGTAAGAAAGTTACAAAGCAAAGCAAACCAGACGGAAAAGCTCTCTTGGACTGTATTGGATTGGATTCACTCTTTTGTTTAAATATAAGATTGTGAAACAATATGATCACTCGATTAAATTAAATAGATTATTTTGCGGTTTGTCTTCCCCACACTGGTCTTTACATAGACTACGAAGTTAATGTTACCTATCTGGATTTCACTGTGTAAATGCCAACAAACTATTGAATCAATTTTGTATTTCAAGTGGTATACGTGCATGTAGTAAGATTGCCTAGAGATATTTTGTGGGTGAGGCGAAGTAGGACACAGCTGTCAGCTAGTCGCCTGTATTGACACTGTCGAAATATAAAAAATAAACTCGTTATGACTATCACTCCCCATTGTTCTTCTTCTTCGTGTAGTGTCCTGCGCATTGACAGCTTCTTGAACTATTCCTCTTCGTGTCATACTATTCTCTGTAGCACCGCGTCATTTGTTACTTTATCCCTCTTGTTGAAGTTCAGCATTTTTCTTCAAAACCTCAAATTTACATGCTTACAGCAACTGTATAGCTGGCTAAAAGTCCATGTTTCTCCACAAGCTCCGTGATATATATCTATTTTTCTCCTTTTCTGTTATTGATGCTATCTTTTATGACATTCAGTTATTTTTTCATTTTTTTGCATACTGCTAGAAGTAGTATATTGGAAAAATTATGTATATAATGACTTCATGGTACATGAAAGGCTACATCGATTTTCTGTCCCGCGTTACCAAGCGCCACCTGTAAGATCCGACATCAGACCAAACGAACCCTGTCGGGTCGCTAAGCAATCGATTGACACAGCTGTTAACCAGGGACTAGGGAATTTTGTTATAGCTCGAGCCAGGACTCGAACCAACCAACCTCACCAAAGCAGTCGGCCGCTCAACCCACTGTGCCACCTCGTCCGGTGTTCATTATTTGTTGGAGTCATTCTTCGTTCGCAAATTTATCAGCTTTGATCAAATGACCTCCAGCTTTGACTTCATTTACATTTCTTTTTAGTGCCTCATTGATCATTGTTTCCTCATAGATGCTGAACATTAGTGGCAAGAGTGGGAATCCTTGTTGTCTAGCGCCCCTTTCAATCACTCCTGGTTCTGACTCTTCACCTCCCACCCCTTACTGTTATGGTTTGATCCCCATGTACACTGTCTGTCCTTCCACTCTACCTCAATACTTTCCTAGACTTCCATTTTATCGGAATGTACACTGCATAGCAAATAAAATGGAATTATTGCCTGGCTGTTCTCAGTAGAACTTAGGGCACAGCATTTGCGTACATTTTATTATTATACATTAAAAAATTGAAAATGTAAAATAATTTGTATACTGTGCTAAAATCATGAAGGTGAAAGGGGTATAGGGTGCCCCGGCATGAAAAATTCAACATCAAATACTGAGCAGATAGCCATAGTGTTATGATATATTTCAAAAACATTTGACGTTGAGGAACAGTTCATTTCTTCTGTTAGCACACGTACCACAACAGGAGAAGCATTAACTGAAATTATTTTGAACTCACTCCACGAATTAGGGTTAGATGCTGAGAATATTGTAGAGCAAGGCTATGATGGTGCAGGCAATATGAGTGGCCACATTAGAGGCAAGAATTTTGGGCTGTTTCCCATCAGCACAATATGTTCATTGCAGAAGCCATAACCTCAACCTAGCCATTTGTCACAGCAATTCAATCGTTTCAATTAGAAGCATGTATACAACCTTAGAACATGTCCTCTACTTCCTGACTGTTTCACCAAAAAGAACACAAGCATATATGGACTTTGCAGGTGATGATGGGCAACATTTGAGCAAGTTTTGTGTACCCGATGGTCTGCCTGTTACTCTTGTGTAGTTAAATTCATAAAAAACTTTTCATCTACTGTATACTCGAAACACTGGATCTCTTGAAACTAGAAAGAGACAACAATCCAGCTAGTTCAGATAATTCGTTTTTTTACTCAATGAATACCTTTGAATTTGTTATAGCAATAATAATTTGCAAATATCTATTACAATATTTGGAATCACGAACATTGTCATTGAAAAGCGAACGGGGTGATTTAGTACGAGCTAGCATTCATGCAAAATCAATTGAGTGATTTGTTAAGTCAGAAAAGAAATGATGAATTTTATGAAGAAGTTTGAACTGTTGCAGTCCAACTGGCGAATTTTCCAAACGTTGATGTGAAGATGCCAAGAGTAGTTGGTCGACAAACTCAGCGTCAAAATACACCGGCTGAAACTCCAAAATAATATTGACGCTTGAACGCATACCTCCTATTTATTGATTTTCTCATCAACCAAATAAAAGAAACGGTTAGTAGCTCCTCTACCTCGACTAAAGGCACCATAGTTGTTACCATTATACATTCATAATATGACAGAAGACATTTGGAATAGCATCAAGAAAGAATATGAACAGTTTCTACCTGATGTGTCATCCATCAAGGGCGAGTTCGAATTATGGAAAGAATCGATTCAAAGTGGCATGATATCTAAGAATAATTTATCTACTTCATTGAAATATTTATTTCAACTTTTTCCCAACATTTATTCTATTTTGAAAGTCTTGCTTACCATGCCAGTGTCCTCTTCCACCGTAGAACGAGATTTCAGTTCCTTGCGAATGTTGAAAACATACCAGCGAAACTCAATGACCGATTCACGCCTTTCAGGATTGGCATTGATGTTTATTCACAAGGATCATGCAACGACGTTGACAAGGTTTTAAAAGAGTTTGATGCATCAGGCCGTCGTTGTATGTTACAATACAGTAGATGAAATATCTCTTTTGACTGTGCACATTTACACTCAGTTTGTTTATCTTTATCTGTGCTTTATAATTTTAGCATGAATGCCAATATATATGTCACATTTAACAAACAAAAATGTTTCTATTAATGATAGTCAATTTCATAGTTGCATCATTATACCATTGTATTGGATATAGTTAATTACCTCATATTACCATTAGTAGTTTAGAATATCCTTATTATACCTATGAATTACCTATTAATGGTCAAACAATACCTGTAGGTATAATTATCTAATGTTGATCTATATAAGACCCTTTTCAGTTTCCTATTTAATATAATAGGCAGTTATTGTATATAAAGACCATGTTGTATACGTATATATAAATTATATTCTAAAGTTAAACATAAAGTGCACTTTTAAATTTTAAATCAGGTAAAACAATAAAGTGCCCTTTTATCTACTGCATGCGTACATTTAAAAAAGGCTGGGGGCGCCCCTGCATAGGGCACTCATTGACCGTTTGGTAAATAAGTGCATGCTATCTATGGGTAGCCTTCTTTTAGTAGTAGTAGTAGTTGTTGTCAAACTTCAGCTTCTTCTTGCAAGACTTCCACACTCCCATGATCTTCTGAGCGAAACGTGATCCGGGTCTTCTTTTCTTTGTGGCGCCACTTGCAGCTGTCATCACTCTCTCTATCCCGATCCTTTTGCTGTAGCATCCGAGCTTGATTGAGTGCACTATCATGAACCTTCTGTAATCGTATTTTTTTCATTTCCCGCACCCCTTAACTGTCCTATCCCAGCAGGAGCGTTGGCAAGTTTGTCACTCATTTATACACTTCAGGCTGACGCCCTACTCGGGGTTGGTACACCGCTCCGGGCGGGTGACATTGTACCTCCCTGCTATAGCTATAGTCTATAGACACCATCCACAGTCCACCTGGCGGGTTTACACTAATCTTATGGACTGGCGAGGTGTTAGAACCAGGTTATTCACAATCTAACACCACCTAGGCGTCTCCGAATAGGCGGATCAACCAGACTGCAAATAATGTCTTCAGCGGGAATCGGACCCGCGCCACCACCGAACTGGCGGTGACAGCAGCGAGCGCGTTAACCACTGAGCTAGCCAAGCAGATAGTGAGACAAGTAGAACGCAATGCGGCAAGCGTCAACCCACAGTGAAAATGGCTCTTTTGCGGTGATGTAACAGATTTCCTGCATTGCAATTAAAATCCACCAATAAGCGTTTGATATTGATTTTTTCGATCTCAGCGCTATGAATGAGGTTTCGCCATGCCTGGGTGGAATTTCCTAATGCACCAAAGCGTGTATTGAATAATACGGTAAATTATCAAGAGTATACAGTAATTACTTCTGTTTGCTTTCAACTTTTGTATTTTTTTCCTGAAATGTATAATACTACAGGAAGGAAGGAAGGACATGCCACAATTAAAGCACATCCTCACACTACTGAACCAGTAGCGGCAGTAGTACGGGAGGACGAGACAGTATTGTAAGGCCTTTTGTGACATTGTTGTCGTTGGAATTCCCGGTCGAGGATACGCGCCTGCGTCCCTACCTCCAGCTTCAGGGGGAAAGAGAGCGAGAGAGAAGAGAAGAGAGGAGAGGAAAGGAGAGATAAGATAAATAGAGAAACTGTAGGAGTAGGGAACGCAGCACTTTGCCTGGTGGAGCAGGACATTCCCGCCATGAGAAGGCGGCTGCATGGAGAGCACTCTTTGTGACACTGTCGGGTAGTCTATAGAGCACGCCTACAATCCAGAAACATTCACTCTCAGGTATCGCTCGCGAAAACACGTCGCCAGATTAAAATTAGTGTAATGATGACGTGTTTGACTACAAAACAGCATATATTACTGTATGCCACGACAGGCCAACGCAGGTCTCTGTCTCATTTCTCCACAGATTTGTCTTAATAGATTTGTGATATATCTCGCGGCCACACTCAGTGCTTTTCTGACAGTCAAAATACGGGAAAGTGCCTTATCAACACCTCCCCACAATTTCCCAACTTCTGCTATATAGCTCCTCCGGTACAATAAGTCCCCATTCATGTTTTCACCAGACAACATTCACAACATTATATTGATCAACGGAACCATTTAGACATAAAAAATCAGCCTACTAAAACATACCCAGAGCACCCACAGACTTACCTTAGACACAATCGAAATTGAAATAAATTATCAAAGAACCTTATCTCTACCCTTACATGGCGACCCAGAAAGAACGCAACTAATACTACTAGCATTAATTCAGTCAAAGATGTATATGTCTGTTGGATGATGTAGCCAGGGCACGTGACCGTTTCTCAAGTATTGCGCAGTATAGCGATTTTCCTAATGAATTTACAATAAAAAATATTTTCTAAGTTTACGATTTTGTTCTCATTAACAACCCTATACACCCAAAGATCCTGACATTCAGTCAAATGGTAAGCGGGAAATAAAAGAACAGCTTTATCAATCGTCATGTAGTTAAACATCTTTTTAATTATACAGCACGATATAGCTCCGTTTTTCAGATAAGAAAAGCATTTTCTAAAATTAGATAATAGGGCAATTCTGAGAACCAATTGTAATTCAGTTATCCTTTGGGAATGCCAATCTCCAAATGGTAAGCTGCAGAGTACATTGGGAAAGCGTGGCGCATAATTATATCGTTAATTAGCTTATGTACACGCATTGAAATGAGATGGGAATTAAAAACAGAGTAATTAGTCTGAAAGAGGTGCCAGTTCCGACTTTAACGAAAGAAAAAGACAGATGAACTAATAATTTCAATCTTTGTTCTAAACAAAGGCTATACTGTCACGAGTGAGAAATCGTGATTTTTTAATTTGATTTGGACTTCGAGCAACGTAAAACAACCCTGCTTAATACGGATATTAGTGATATAAATCTCTACGTTTTCCGTTGAACGATTTTAAATATTCAATTTACTCATGAACTCGAGTCTAATGATAGCTAGCCTTTTCTGGAGAGATTAATTCCTCATTATCAGGGAGAGTATCATCTCTACTTCTGTTTATAGGAAACCCACGCACTCTTCACTTAACTTTAACTTTATTTTCCCCCTGTCTCTTGGCTTAGTTAAATGTTTTCTTAATTGAGCTTTTCAGATATCTTCCTCTTGGTCTCTTTTCCACAATGAGGCTACAACACTGATTAATTTGTTTGCTAGCAATGGTGTTCCTAAAATGTTTATTCTTTCTCGCATTAATAGCTTGATCAGTTCTTTCCTTCCCCTGGCTTGGTCCCACCTGACAGATCCTCTCTTGATTGTTTTATCTCTCATTCCTTGGTCCTACTTCCATCGACCTTGCAAAAAGGTTGAAACAAACGCCTGGCCAATGTGAAGTTCTGCTTCAGATCGATTAAGGTGGGCAGCCACTTTTCCAAAAAGGATTCCACGCCCCTTGATGTCAAAGCAGGAGTCGAGTACAAATTTGCTTGCTCGGTGGATC
>JAUYWV010038341.1:0-16437 GCA_032274565.1 Nematoplana nigrocapitula
CGCTCTCTCTCTCTCTCTCTCAGTCATTAGCTCGGGCACTAGCTCTCTCTCTCTCTCTCATTCGTTAGCTCCCTCACTAGCTCTCTCTCTCTTTTTCATTCGTTAGTTCCCTTATTAGCTCTCTCTCTCTATCTCATTCGTTAGTCCCCTCACTAGCTCTCTCTCTCTCATTCGTTAGCTCCCTCACTAGCTCTCTCTTGAATTCGTTAGTTCACTCACTAGATCTCTGTCTCTCTCATTCCTTAGCTCTCTCTCTCTTTCATTCGTTAGTTCCCTCACTATCTATCTCTCTTTCATTCGTTAGCTCCCTCACTAGCTCTCTCTCTTTTGCATTCGTTAGTTCACTCACTAGATGTCTCTCTCTCTCTCTCATTCCTTAGCTCTCTCCCTCTTTCATTCGTTAGTTCCTTCACTAGTTCTCTCTCTTTCATTCGTTAGTTCCCTCACTAGCTCTCGCTCTCTTTTTCATTCGTTAGTTCCCTCACTAGCTCTCTTTCTCTTTCATTCGTTAGCTCCCCTCCTCTCTCTTTCATTCGTTAGCTCCCTCTCTCTCTCTGTCTCTTTTATTCGTTAGTTCCCTCATTAGCGGTCTCTCTCTCTCGTTAGCTCCGTCACTCTTTTGCTCTCTCTCTCTCTCTTTGTACATTTACTTAGTCTCTCGCTATCTCTTTCTGTTTCCTGAGCTCCATCGCTCGCATGCATTCAATCTCTCTCTACAACTTCCAGATGTCTGTCGGTGAACCATGTTATAGGAGCATAGCTAAACAGATCAACAATCAAACTCCTCACCTCTTTCGAGAGACGCGTGAAGAGATCGCCAGCACGCACGAACTCCAGTATCAGATAGAGTTTCCCTTCTGTTTGGAAAGCTGAAAATGAAAGACGTCAACAGTGGGGGATAGATTATTTTATATCGAAAATGATCACCCGAGCGACCGGCAAAAAGTGTGCTAGAAAGAAAGAAAATGTCCTAACAATTTCATAATCGTATAGTAACAAGCCTCAATTCGCACTTAACAAATTGCATTTCGTGTAGTAAACAAGTTCAAACTCGCACTTAGCACAATCAAATTCACACTTATGTTCAAATTTGCACTTAGCAAATTCAATCTCGCCCATGTATTGATCCACCGGAACCACAACAATATTTTTCAAAAATGTTCCTTTAATTGAAACAATTATTTAGAAACAGTCATATACACAATATCCAACAGTATACAGAAACAATCAAAATATGAAGTCTTCGTGATTCAATGGACTGTTGAAGTGTTGAGAAATTCCCTGACAACCACCAGAGACTATCCGAACCGGTACAACTTTATGCCAATTTACTATATATTGATTCAAGCATCCTCATTCTGTGCTCTGTCATACTCTCTTTCACATTGGACTTGATAATGTTCCACACGCGCCTTCAATAGAATGCAATTGCGGTGAATATGGAGGGTCCTCAAAACTTCAACTAGTCGGCGCCAATCGGGCCCCATGTCTTCTTCAGTTTCCATTATAATTTCAGCCAACTCGGTAGATCTCTCTTGCCAAATTAAAGTCTAATTCTTGAAATCCTCTACAACATCGTTATCTGTGGCATTCCCTCCAAGATTAACTTATCTTATTCCAAGTTCTTCTTCGGTAAGTTTGTGAATGGGGACATTGTCAAAAATAAGAACTACGTTGACTTCGCCATTGGCAAAAAATAAAGTCTTTAATTTGTTGATTATAAATCGCGAACAAAATAATTTTCTTGTTGCAACCTCGTTTTGTTTTACACAAAAGCATTCCACCAATGAGATGAAGATTGCGTCCTCTTGTTCCCATCGCAACGACCATCCTTCTTGACGACTATATAGTGCAAATTGAAATTGCATTCATCGATGAAAATAAGCGTCTTTGGGCACCAAGTATTATAAAGTTGTACTTACTTTAAACAATAATAAACTGACGGTGAATGGGTAAAAATTATTTCGCCTGCATCCACCGCGTTTTCGCTCACTCTTGTTGTGTAATACTTCTCGAATCAAACCCGACTGCGGATTTAGCTAATACCTTCTCATTGTTTCTTATCTATTAAAGTAATCGAGAATTATTATTATTACTAATCTATTGCAATTAATTATTATCAGCCAATTCGAATTTGCTAAGTGCCAATTTGAGCTTGTTAATACGATTTATGACCGTGCTAAAGTCAAATTTGAGCATGTAATGCTAAAAATGCACTGTAAATCACATCCTCAGTTGACCAGGTGCACCAAACATGCAAACAAAAGCACAACCTCACATTGTTATCCGTTGGCTGTTTTATTTACTCCTCTGTGCTCCATAAAATCTCAAAATTTTCATCTCTTGGGCAAGAAATTCGATCCTCTCTTAAAATCGATTTCACATCCTTTTTGTGTCAAGCCTCTCTACTTTTCTCGCAAATATTAAATTCGGAAAACGGAATTGGATAAATTTTATAAACATAATCAAAGGATTTAGACAGCATGGAATTGACAACCGAACACTTTTAAACAGCAATATCTTCAGGGTATTTTTTCTGTTCCGTTTTCCGACCGAACGATCAACGAACTTATTGATCATCCTACAGTATGTATGACTTTACTTCCACATTTAGAATTTCGCTACTCCATCAGTCAGTCAGTAGTTCCTTCCCCTTGCGGAGGTTAGAGATCATGGATTTCCACTTCCCTCGGTCTTGCGCTTGTCTCGTCAACTTCTCCACCGTCCATCCCGTCCACTCCTTGATGTCGTCCATCCACTTTCTTCTTGCTCTTCCTCTATACATCTCATACCTTCGATTCTTCCGGTTATCACGTCCTTCTCTCTCGACTCGTGTCTCAGAATGTGACCATAACTTCTCTTTTTCTGAAACTGCTATTTCTAGGACCCCCTCGTTGGACCTTTTGGAACCACCTCACCTTCACCCTCTTTCGCAATGCCCACATTTCGGTCGCCTCTATTCTTCTCTCCACAGCCTTCGTAACCGTCCAAACCTCACAACCGTTTCCATTAAAACTGACCACACGCATATTTTGAAAAGTCTGAGCCTCGTCTTCAGTTTTACTTTTTTCTTAATCTCTATTTCGCATCTAGCTTCATCAGTTACTGTCCTGCATAAACATATAGCATAGATTGAACTTGCTCTATTTCCTCATCCTGAACTTTATTTAATATATGTAACTTTGGACAACTACCTTCAGCAATAACTATCAGTATACTTTCGTTTTTTCGTGTTCATTTTTAATACAATCTTTTCCCATCCTCCTTAACCATCATTTTTTGCATTTCTTCTTCGCTATTTGCCACTGTTACTGTATCATCTGCTTGCATACTGCCTATATATAAACGGTTATAAACTGCGCAGTTTTCTCGACCTAACCATCTTTGTCCCTATAATAATCTTCTGAGTCTCTTTTTTCGTCACCCTAAACTTCACTGCACTCCATTCATTACCACGGCTGGTTGATTCCAACGATAAATTTGGTTGAGCAAATTGCTAAGCACTCCGTGTGCCGGGAAGTCCACCTAAGTAATTTTCTGGCGGATTAAATAGACTACGTATTAGATTAGGTGCGCCATAGCTAGGAGAAAACACAGGCGAGTCTGTCCAGCTGTGCGCTGAAAGGAGACGCGCCCAACCCAATCAGGCAATGAAGGTAATTCTTCTGGATTTGGTTAGATTTTGTCGAAAGACGTCCAACCAGAGCCGCGCCGAACTCAAGTATAGACAGGGCTGTTGATCGAATGAATTACTTGCATTGAGTGAAGGAATGTGTGGCATCAATCTAATCCGAGTTGAGAGCTAGTTAGGCACTCCACACTCAGGAGCGAGATGGTGACGGGAATTCGATGGACAGATATTCATCTCCAAAGAATATAGACACAAATAATGTCTACTTTCAGATTTATTTGCCGGCAGGGATGTTGACTTTCCACGATAGACAACAGTACGACCAGACTGGGGCAAACAGTCAACAAAAGAATGAGAATCAGAAAGGTAATGGTCAGCCTCAACAGTACAACAGGAAACACTAAGTAGCAAATGTGTACAGGGAGATGGAGAGAGTAAATGAAAATTAATCAATAATACTGTATAATCATCCTGAAGAATAGCAGAAAAAACAGAACAGTTCCTAAGTGTTAAAAAAGGAAAATTGAAATATCCAGACTCACATGCAAAAATAAAGAATTTGAGCAAGCCGCTGTTAAATTTACTAGCAGCTAATTTTAGGAGCGGCGAATTTAGCAGAAAACCCCACGCGAAATTAAAAAAGTAGAACCAATAAAATAAGAGTTCACTTTTAGTCGGTGACGTCTTTTTTGTCGATGACTTTAGGAGTTCGTAAATTACACATTGAGGTCTGTTTCATATAACTTGGGAGCTCCTCAATGTAGCTGTATACTCACTGCTAAATTGTAAGTACCACAACCTGGCTTTTCCGTGAAAAATAATAACTGTTTATGTACTACTTACAAACAAGATCCCTATAGTTAGTCGTACATTTTGGAAATGTTGTTGTCGTAATTCCCAATCGAGGGGTCGCGTCAGCGCCCCGACCTCCAGGAATCAAACAAAGAGAGATAAAGAGCGAAGCAAAACGAGAGGATGGAAAAAAGGGGAGAGAAAATAAAAATAAAAGAGACACAGATAACAGAGATATAGAAAAAACACAAGAGGTCTCAAGGAAGGCAGCAGTTTGCCTGCCGGAGCAGGACACCATCGCCACGAGAAGACGGTTGCATGGCCTTGCGTCATCGCCTGGCTATTTTCATCAACGAGGTATTGTATCCCTAGATGTTCTTCCCACAGTCTCTCTAAGTCTATTTCTGTATAGCTGTATCATCGTTTTCCAAGCATACTACTACAACAAGGAACGGTTATATAATTATCTTTTCGAAGATGATCGAACGACCAGACTGACTAGAGAGATAACTGGACAAACAAAACGGATTCTGATTCGGTATACGGATGATCTGTCAAGCGCGGATAATCAATTATCTATAGACTATAATAAATTCTAATGACACGTTATGGAGATTGGATTTTCCTGACCCTTCTGGAAAGATTCGATAAATTATTTATCAGCCAATATAGAGAGACTCGAGATCTAAGTGGAGTGTGAGGAGAAGGAGATGAGATGAAGCCGGGTCCACTACCTCAAATTTTAAATGTAATCCAGCTACAAAGGAATCCGAAATTGAAATTGGGTGCGCGGAGCGGGAGGCATATAACCTATTTAATACCAGTATCAAATAAACGGAACGAGGCGAAGGGGAGACACTTCGAATGAATGCCACAACAAAGCAACATCAATGGAAAAAACGCTGGCATCAGCGCACACGACGTAGTCGAATGTTTCATTTAAAGAATTCATCCAATAAAGTTTAAACCAACAAACAGGTCAGCATCACTGTAGTGAGGTCCTCGTGAAGTCCCTCGAATCAACTTGAAGCAATGACTGACAAGTGATGATGATCACTTGTTCGCCTGGATAAACGACATGCCTATTTCTGAGAATTTCCAGCGTAATGAGTCGAACCTTGGTCATGTCTTAGCCGTCGTGACTACTGAACTACTCCATCTCACACACGCACACAGAACACCAACACAATCAAGACACACACACATAGGGTATATTAGCTCCGAGGCGAAGTGCTGACAGAGTGACGACAGAGTTCAAATTGTTCTCGTATTATCGCACCGAAGAGTGTGCAGAGTCGTCAGCTTGACTAAGTCTATCTAATCGGGGGAATCAATTGAGCTTCAAACGAAGAAGTTTGGTCATCTTAAAACGCAAACAGTGTCTCTTTTTTACTATCGCAAGGATATGGAAGCACTACGGGACAAAAGGGAAACGCCAACCAGTCAACCATACTATGAGAAGATACCAGCCCGCCTTCTCTTTGCGGGGTGTCCTGCTCCGGCAGGCAAAGTAATACATTCGCTGGGATATCTCTTTTTTTCTCTCTATCATCTTTTCTCTCCATTCTATTTTTCTTTCTATCCCCTCGTTCTCCCTCTCTTTCCTTCGACCGGGAATTCAACAACAACTACAGTGTATCCATTTTGACGTTGAAATGTTCAAAGAACAAGGAAAGAAGATGGCAAAAGGCCAGAATAGTTACCGACAGCCAACCCAGCATTAAAACCAAAAGGTGAAATGATATTAGAACAGACAATCTGCTCAGAGAACGTTTATGACTGCCTGCACGACATTAGGGAGAAGAATATCACAATATTCACACGGATCCCCAGTCATTGCGACATCGAGGGCAGGGAAGAAGCGGATAAGAGCCAGACGTTCCACCGGTTCAGATCGGTTTTGCCAACTCACACATTGATTCTCTCATCGCTCCCTCCTCTCACCCCCTAGACCAACTCCTCCGGAAGGAAAGAAGGCAGGAATAGCAGATGGATAATCCCATGGCGGCTAACTTAACCTATAGTCAGGTCAAGAATCTATAGATAAACAGTTGTTTTCCCGTCGAGGAGGAATTTCTGTTTTCAATAAAGAGACAACAGCAGCAGAAGTCTAGTAGCGAAAAACACGCTGCACGCTAATAGCTCCAGGGCTCATCCATCTCATCCGTTGGGACAGTAAGCAGCTAGGAGGAACGGGGAGGGATGCAGCGAAATCGATCCTCAAACTGTTAGCCACTTTACACTGGAACGTGAAACCTTTCATCAAATTCTATCTCTTCTCTGAGATGGCATCAAATTTCGCGAGCGGAAGAAACAGACAGACAGAAAAATAATTGGTAGATAAAAGAACAGAAAAGGGTGAACGAAACATGCAACATAGGGACAGACAGACAGGTGAATTGGTAGAAAGAAAATGGTCTATTGTCCGATTAAAATAGCTTAATTAACAGTTTTAAAAGTGACTCACAACACAGCAGCGACTTACCATAGTGAAGTTCAACAATGAACGGGTGTCTCATAACGGCCAAAATATCGCGTTCCATTTTCGTCCGAACTCGATCCCGAACTGCAAACAAAGCCGAAAAAGAAAAAAACAATTGAAATAAATTGCTGAAGTGTCTAAAGGTTCAAAACAAAGTCACTACTGCATATTTTGTTTTCTTCATAATTATTGTAAATTTATTTTTCCTACTCATAAGTAGTACAGTGTTTTCATTGGAATGTTTTGTAAAGTAGACCAGATTTGTGGGATAACTGGCTAATGCTGGTCAAGGTCAGGATGCAAAGTACTGCTGACTGGCGACTCTAGAACATGCATCATTTGAGAACAAATTTAAATAGAACACACATGATATCCATCAACATTCCCATTCTTTTCGATTCAATTATAGAGAAAGAGTGAGAAAATGGGGAAGCGCAAAGAGGAGGGTAACACACACACTTCGTTTAAGTTGAACACAAATCAATACAACACAGTAGCTCATAACTCACGAGTAGGGACGCAGTGCTGGAAAAGAGAAAAAGTCCCCATATCCAAAGAAGCGCACCAGTAAACCGTGCAGGAGGGAGAGGGCGTTAGAGGTAAAACGAGCGAGTTGTGCATTCTGCTTCTTCTGTGTCACGTGACAACATCAAAGCGAATGTGAATAAGGAGACATATCGGTATATCTACATACTTTAGATGGAGTGGCTGTGTAGACATCAAAGTCTTTTTGATGAGCAGATCCAATAAAATGCTAAATGTCGAGTCGGCCAAGAAAAAACAAGAATGCTGTAGAAACAGTGTACAAGAATCCCAATTAGAAATTTTTCTAATCACGCTGCAACACGATGAAGCGCAGCTCTAAGTACGGAGACATTAGAGCCCTGCCTAAGGCCGGCAAAGATCAAACCAAAACAGAGAGCTATAGGCCCATCTTTTTAACCTTTGCTATCTCAAAACTCATGGAACGCATGGTGGCCAATCGCCTTTCTTACACATGGAAACTGGCGGTTATCTCTCAAACTCGCAGTCAGGTTTCCGTAAAGGGAGATGTACCTCAGATGTGCTTAGCCGGTTGATCTCTGACATTCACCGGGGATATCACCAGCCCAAGTCCCACTCCCTAACGTTAGCAGTGCTGATTGATTTTAGCCGGGCCTTTGATAAAATGGATCACTTGCTCCTGGAGTTAGAACTAGGGAAAATCGGCCTCTCATCTTGTGCCCTTAGGTGGCACCATAACTTCCTTGCTGGGAGGAAATTTATATGATCTGTCGATAGTGTCCAATCGAGCAAAAAATCTTTCACCTGTGGCGTCCAACAGGGATCTGTCCTGGGCCCCCTCTACTTCATTTGCTACGTAAACTCCTTGGCCAAGAGACAGGCTCAGTGAATGAATGGTTTGCCGACGACACCTCAATATGGTCCACGAACAGGAAGCCCCAGAAAGCGGCCTAAAGGGTACAACAAGGACTGGGCATTGTGGAAGCTTGGGCCAAGGAGTACAAGATGGTGATTTCGGCTGAGAAATCAGAGGCCATACTATTCTCGAACTGGCCAGGGGACAAGCCACGAAGACCTGCCCTGCTCCTTGGTAACCTGCCATTCGCTTATAGCGAGGAAGTCCGTCTCCTCGGAGTCAATCTGGACGTATCCTTGACCATGGAAGCCCACCTAAAGAAACTGAAACAAGAGAGCCACAGAAGACTAGCCCAACTTCGCGCCCTGGCAGCTACATTGTGGGGGTGTTCAACTGGCGATCTTCGCACGCTGTATCTTGGATACATAAGATCAGTCCTGGAATATTCGGCTGACAGCTGGGCGGGCTCCGTAGCGCCCAGCAAAATTGAGCGTCTTGAATACATTCAAAACAATGCCGCGCGAACTATAACTGGTTGCGTCAGATCATCCAATGTAGAATCGATACTTCACGAGGCCAATCTGGTTCCTCTCAAGTCTCGCTATGATGCGCTCAAGGCCTCTAGACTGGAAGATTAGAAGGTTGCTAGAGGGTGACCCACTCAGGGCAAAAGCATTCGAGGTCACCCAGGATCAAAGACTGCAGAAAGCTGCTGGTAGACATGAATCATGGCAGCACCTCTAGGATAGAGTGCTCCATTATGCAAACTTCAGGAAGGTGAAACCGTCGGATCGTGAGCCAGTGAGGGCGGGCGACACGGACATCTCCGTCCGGGAGGAAATCAAATGTGCCCTTCCATACAAGCCATGAACGTGTGCTACTGCAGATAAGGTTACCTTAATAGCAGCGAGCCCAGAGAAAGGGGTGCGGGAGCAGCCATCATCTACAAGAAAGACCAACCCGAAGCTATCGCGAAGGTAATCTGCCGGATCGTTTTCGTCGAGCTACAGGGCGGAACTCGCAGCCATCGACGCCGGCTTTAACTTTGTCATCCTCTCAAAGAACGATCTGGGCCTGAGTAATTCCGGTGTACTTATTTGCACGGACAGTCAATCAGCTATCAGGTGCCTGAACGGCGGTCCTATCTTGGTGGACGAGCCTATCGTGGCAAGTGTCTGGGAGAAACTACTCAGGCTCACGAGACCAATAGTCGGCCTGGCCCCAACACAAAACATCGTCTTTCAGTACGTTGCTGCCCACTGTGGAGTCATCAGAAATGAACTAGTTGATAAGGCTGCCACTGCAGAATCGTCGAGCCTTCATCAACAGCGCTATTAGTTACACCTCGATCAAAGACGCAATTGAAAGGAAAGTCAGCGAAAAGTGAAGCCGTGGTCTGTCGCAAGGCACGGAGAGATTCCTGAACAAGGACAAATCTCGCAGCAACATAGCCGACAAAGATCGTATGAGTAGGGAGGACCAGACCCTGCTTTCTCAACTCAGGGCAAGCGAGTGCAGAGTGATCGGAAAGTTTCGCACCAGGATCGGTGTTACGGACAACAACACGTGCCGCTGTTCTGGTCATCAGGAGGAAACGGTCAGCCACCTGTTCAATGCCTGTTCTGGCGCCGTCGTCAACACCTACAGAGCGCGTTTTAACATCCACGATGTCTCTGCTCTCCGTTCGCAGCCGGCTGATGCGGTCGGTTTCATCCGTTGTTGTCTCGGGGCGCTCCAGCCCGTTCGCCTTTAGCGGTTTCCTTTTTCCCTCTTCTTTTTTTATAACCCTGAACCGTGAGCACTCACCGCAGATGCGGAAACAAAAAAAACGAAAGCGAAGAAGTATACAAACACATATGTATGCAAATACTGTAACCCTAACCCAGAAACCGATAAGAAATGCGACGCTACTTTCAAAAGCACAAACGAAGAAGTCTCATGCGGAAACTGCAACAAGAAGTACCACTTCAACTGTGCCAAAATCGCAAGGAAGACAAGACCCGAGATAAATAGGAACCCTGAACTGGAAATGCTGTAGGAAAGAGAATACTCAAGACCAAGCCACAGAAGTTACTACAAACAACGATAAAGACGAAACCCAAGGAAAGAATCTCTGCTACAAATGCAAGACCTCATTCAGGAAAAACGCCAAAATAATCAAATGTTCCACTTGCGATAACATCAGTCACATAAGAAAAGAATGCTCCGAACTAAGAAGAGGAGAAGACGGTAAAGACTGGATGGAAATGTAATAGTTCCCTGGGAAGAACACAGGTGAATCAGACGAACTCAAAAGTCGATGAGGACATAGAAGAAGCCAGATGCCGAGTTTGTAGAGAAAGGATCAGAACAGGAGCCTCAAGAGCAAAATGTAGCGTCTGTAACTGCCAGACACACCTCAGCTGTACAGGAAACACCAGGGCGGAAGCTAAAATCATCAAGGAGAGCGATAGGTGGACCTGTAAAGACTGCAAAGAATAAATAAGCAACAGGAATAATGCAAACCAGGCAGCGGACACCAATGACGATAGAATGCAAAACCGAAGCGATAAAAACGACAGAGGTCAGACAAACATCGAAATCATACAATGGAACGCTAATGGAATCCTCAACTCCCAAAGCGAACTTGAATATTTCCTTAGGGAACACAAGATAGACATATGCTGTTTACAAGAGACCAAGCTATACTCCGGAGACAATCTAGGCACATGGACGGACTACAACATCATTCGGAAGGACAGAACAGAAATAGGGGAGCAAAGAGGAGGAGGAGTCGCTACGCTCGTCAGAAAGAATCTCCCATATAAAGAAGGTAAGAATGAACACAAAGCTAGAGGAATGGAAAGTATTTCTATAGAAATCCCCCTCCAGGATAGCGAACCTCTTAAGATTAGTAACATCTACATCCCACCCGAGGGATTAATACCAGAACAGAAGGCTGGAACAAGAGGATCTGGAAAACGAGCCTGCCTGAACCGTCAAACCATAGCCGGAGCGCAGCAGTGATGGTTCACCAGGTCAGAACAGAGCACAGCTGTGTGGCGAAAGGTTACCGACACAGGATTGGTTTGGAGGTGAACACTGTCTGTGAGGGTTGCAGTTACGACAACTGTATAGGTGCTATGTGTGAGGAGTGCAGAGAAGAGGGAGAAAGCGTTGAGTATATCATGCTGAATTGCGCAAGATGGGAAAGGAAAAGAAGAGAAGTCTTCGGGATTGGTATGAAGGAAGAAGATATACAAGACGATTGGAAGGTAGCCCGCTTCCTGGTAGAGATTGGCAAGCTGGAGCCCGAGTCTCTAGGGCAACTGGGAGACGCCCTTCCAACTTCGTAAGCGGCCAGGAGCAACGAACGAACGAACGAAGGGATCAGCAATCCTAAATAGAATCCCCCAAGACAACAACCAAGTCCACCTTGAAATCCAGGAGAATGAACTAGGGCTGGGAGACTTCAATGCCCATGACGAACTATGGGACCACAATGCGACAAACAACAGAAGAGGGAATGAAATATGCGAGATCCTAATAGACCAGGATGCAATAACTGTGAATGATGGAAGTATGACCAGGAAAGACCCCGCCACAATGAGAGAAACAGCTCCGACATAAGCATCACCCATGCCAAGTTAGCATACAGAGCCGATTGGAAGGTCATACGTAGCCTCAACTCAGACCACCTCCCCATCCTAATTGAATTCAAAGACCAAGCCAATAGTACAGAAGAGAAAAGAAGGTTCGTATGGAACTAGAAGGATGCTAACTGAACAGGGTTTACAGAAAATCTCGAAAATGCAGCGGAGGAGATTGACACCACGCAGAGTATCAGTGAGCTTACAAAACAACTCAACGCAAAGATCCTAGAAACGGCATACAAGGAAATTGGATTAAAGGCGGTTGGAATGAACGGGAAAATCTGGATGACAAGGGAAATTATGGCGGAAATAAGAAACAAAGGCGATATGAGAGAAAACGCGGACTCGAACTCAGGGGACATACAAGCCCAGGAAGCAAGAAATAGAAATATGATAAAAGAACAGAAACAATCGATATGGAAGAGACGGGTTATCAAAGCAAAAAGTACGGCCGAGAAATTGAAGTTATTAAGATTAATGCAAAATAGAAAACCACCAGCCAGTAAGGACAAGACCCTGACCAGCCACACAGGAAGGGCATGCGTCACCAAAAGACAGAAAGCTAACGCATTCCAAGCACACTACCAAAAAGTGAGCAAGGTCAAACTCAGCAAGGTAGAGGAAAGAATGAAAAGACAGAACAACAAGGAACTCAGAAAGCCGACCGTAGAAAGCGAGGAAGCTACGAATATCGCGACCATTGAAGTGGAAGCAGCCATCAGAGAACTAAATCCAAATAAGGCAGCGGGACCTGATTTCATACACCAGAAATCATCCACCACCTAGGAGCGAAAGCGATAGAGCTTCTCACTAAGATTTTCAACATGACGTGGAATCAAAGCAACGTCCCACAGGTCTGGAGAGAAACCGACATACGTCCAATTCCGAAAGCAGGAAAAGATACAAGCGAGCTAGCATCATATAGACCTATCAGCCTAACATCTGTGGTGGGCAAAACTCTGGAAAGAGTCATTACCATAGAAATCGGATTGCGCGGCACAACTATTTCAAAATTTAAATCATTTTAAAAATAAATAAGAGCAAAGATGCGAGGAGTGAAGAGAGCCCTGCAGATTGTGAACGAGAAGCACGAAGGAAAGAAGACAAGACTGCACCTGGACTCAAAAGCAGTCATTCAAAGAATTTAAAAAGGACCCCTGAACCAGGAGTGCCAGACGGGCAAGAACATCTGCGAACTATGCGAGGAGATAGGCAAGAAAAACGGCAGCATTGAGCTCCAATGGGTACCAGCCCACTGCGGATTACCGAGTAACGAAGAAGCGGATGTGCTGGCGAAGCAGAGGTCAGAGAAGAGACAGGCGGATGTGAGGGAAGACAGGGAGACCACGATCAGCAGATGTAAATGAGAAGCGAAGGAGAGGTGGATCCTGGAGAGAAGGGAAGGATGGAACAAGAGAATTTGAAAGGAGAAAAGACCGAGACCCTCTCAGATTCCGAGAGACGAAACGGTGCTGATTCACCAACTGAGAACGGGGCACAGCTCGCAACCAGGGTCTATCGGCATAGGATTGGGTTGGAGAAAATCTAGGGGTGTGAGGGATGCCATGAGCCAGGTTGTGAGTGGGCGAGATGCGAGGGATGCGAGGATGAAGCGGAGAGTGCGGAACACTTGCTGCTCAAATGCCCCAGATGGGAGAGGAAGAGAAGAATGGTCTTCGGTTCGAGATGAAGGAGGAAGACCTACAGGATGGCGAGATTACAGCCCGATTTCTGAGGAAGATTGGTGTCCTGGAGCCACAGTCGTTGGATTAATCTAGCGACGCCACTTCGACAAGGAGTCGGCCAGGAGTACCGAAACGAAACGAAACTGCAGGCATACATCTCCGCGGTCGAGGACAACCTCAGCCAGCTTATACCTCAATTTCTGGACGGAATGATTGAGTCCCGCTCTGCTCTCTGTCTATATAGTTTTTACAGGGCGCTTTCCTTAAGATGAGCGGATCTGTCAACTCTACATATTTAGCAGACAGATCAATCAAATTACATTACTACTAATTAGCAATGCAATTCTATTCCCCGGGTATCGTCAGATCATTTCTGCCGTTCAAACTTATACAAGTCTTACTAGGGGTCGGTACACCACTTCGGGTGGTCTATATAGTCGTGCGCGGGGGATGGGGGTGGCGTAGAGCGTGTATATATCTTACTACTGTGATAAAATGCAGCCTTGGCTTATACCTCTGCTTATCTGAAAATCTTTTGTGTCTTTATTATTTGTTCTTGCTTTAGCCGTCTGATTCTAATACAAGTTTTCTATTAATCTGATTACAAGTTTTGGTATGCCAGACCTTTTCATTATTTCCATTAATTTGTCATGTCTTACTCTGTTAAAAGCCTTCGTATAATAATCAATTAAGAATAAATAGATGATTTTATTCCTTTCAATTGTTTTTACAATTAGAACTCTTGTAATAAAGATCGCTTCACGTGTGCCTTTTTCTTTTATAAACTACAGTATTACAAATATAACATAGTAGAAATGTTGAAATCTGGAAAATAATCTATTCATCATGTCAGTAGTAGCGTTTGTCAATAAGATATGAAACCTACACGTAAAATATGTAGACACTATAAATAAATATTTACCTTTTGTTTGCTTGCAATATCGTTTGCTTCTCGATCCCCCTCTCCTTCATCCCCAGCTGGACCTAAGTTAGGCCTTAACGCAGCACAACGCAGTTTAAGTTCAACAATCTCCAGACGCTTTTTTTCAGACAAAGATGCCCGTAGCTGATCGTGAATTTCGACAATGAATTTGTCCTGTACACAATAAGTGATAACGTTAAGTCAAAACTCAGACCATGAAAATAATCCATGTCGATAATTAAAATCAATACTGTTACCAAGAACATATATTTGCGACTAGTTTCGCCTAACCCGTATAGGCATTATCAAGCAGTAATTTAAAAAGTGAAACAAAATTTAATTAAACCTGATTTAAACAACAATTAGCATATAGAATAAATACATAAAACTAACTAAAATAGATTAAGGTGTATGACACGAAGCTATAGTCGCAAATAGATGTTTTTAGTAAAAGCTTTATCTTTTGAAATCTGCTCAAAACTCTACTTCAGAAATATCTCCAACCTCCCTAAAATCAATAAACTATATATTTTGGAATTTTGGTCTCCGTAGCTCTAACAGATTTGTAGAAGTGTGGAAATGGTCGTGGTAGAGTGACAGTAATATTAAAATGACCTATACAGAAACTGAAAGTCGATATTACTAATTTTCACATGTACCATTGAATACCAACAAAGATCAGTAATGATCGCACATAAATCAATGCCGCTGACATAGAAGCGAATGAACAAAACTAAATTTTCACCTTTATGTTTAATTACATAAATAAAGTTTATGATGAAGCAAACATTACACGGAATAATCTGCCAAATGATCTTAAAAAATAAGAAACAGGAATAACTTGAAATAAATAAAAATGAACTATCTCCTAACATTACGTGATGTCACTCCTTGTCTCTACTTAACCAAGGACAGTGTTTTCTTTTGTTAGTCGATGAAAGGTGTGTTGGATATGTAAATTGTGGATATCATATTTGCATTATTCCACATGTATCAATGTAATTAAGTTAAGTTTGTTGTCCACCCAGCTGTAGCTCAAAATTAATTGCGCTTTAATTATTACCGATGAACATTTTATTAACATATTAATAGTTGGGATCAGCTCGATCAGCATAATCTGCCTCTGATTCATAGGAAAATACATATGTACGTTTTATTTTATTATCCATTATGATTGTAATAAAGTATATATTGATATGTAACTATGTTTTCCGGAATAAATGATTATTATTATTATTTCTAGTGTAAATTTAAAAACTAAAAAAGAGAATAATGTGCAATCAACTGAAACAGAAAATAAATTTCAATGCTCAAGCTTTTTTCTACTCTATTAGTCATATATTGATTTTCTGACTGTTGTAAAGGCCAGAGATTGGACGACAAAAATACATTTAAGGAACACAAAAAACATAATTAAGTGAAATAAAATAAGAGCAACTGATACAGCATTTCTTTATTCAACCGGTTTTGGGGACGACCCTTCTTCAACAGAATATTAGCGAAACTAAGCCAAGATATGTAAGTAAAGTTCTGGAATCAATGTCCGTTGGTGTGAACAGTAAAATGAAAGATTAATACAGTAAAAGCATTAAAATATATTGCAGTAAAGCGAAGAACCGGACAAATGAAGTTGTCTATTTAAAATAGGGTTGGCTTCTTTGATGTGTAATGCCTCTTTTATTAGGAGTAAAAATGGTGAAAATGAACTGTCTAAAATCTAAAATACTGTATCAGTTGCTCTTATTTTATTTCACTGATTTTAAGCGTTCCACTTACACAATATACTTTCAAGCACTGGAACGGTAAATAGTCGCGTCCATGTGGGCTCTAGATTTCTTACTCAAAACTTTTTTATCAACGTTTTCACTCGGACAAATCTACTACAACATCACCTTGTCCCATCAGGTCGGCACCGATCTCTGACGACCTCCAT
>JAUYWV010038452.1:0-16436 GCA_032274565.1 Nematoplana nigrocapitula
CCATTTGTTTACACTGGCAGTCCGTCGGGACTGTACTTCGCGGGGGGAAGAAATTCGCTATGTTTCATTAGCATTCGGTCTCGCAGACTGCTTGTTTGGCTGAGGGGGGTATCACGTGTGTCTGTGTATTGTGCAGGGGTATATCGCGTTGTCCTGTTTACCCGCACTTCCTCTGTGTGCTGAAGCGTCAAGTAAACTCAGAGTGGACGAAAAAGATCCACAATTTTAACATGTCCCTTTAAGCAACTATTCTCTCGCACTGTACGTATTTTAATAGGTACCTTACGAGTGGGGAAAAGTAACATCTTTTACATTACTAAACATTTTTGAATTTCACAAGTGTAGTCAAGCTTATTGGTTATTCACAACATTAATTACGGAAACCGAGGTTTTATAGTAACTCCATCACCATTGGAACTGGCATTGACGTGGAGTAACAAAACATGACAGGATCAAAAAATTATTGTGGACACACCTACATATAGCGTGGAAGTTTAATTTGATTACAATTTATAATCTCTCAAAACTTACAAAAGGACTTTATATTATTTTTGATTTAATTAGATGGTAAAACAAAAGCCAAGTTTATATACCCTGTGACCCTAGCAAAAATTATCTGAAGTATATATAGCTTGTGACCTATGACTAAACCCCCTTAATCACCTTGCCATGGTCACACCTATATAAATACTTACTATAATATTAGTATTTTTTAGTTTGCAACTATAAGTATAAATTATTTAAATAATAAAAAAACTAAATTTCCATAAAATAAACTTTGTTGAAAATTATTTACAAAAGAGAGTAATGACATACCCAATAATGGCAATATACAAAGTTCATAAAAAGATTGACCTGGTTATTTCTAAATCAAATAAACTTATACAAATCCATTTCCTGCAAGTTATTTAATATACTTCGCATCTTTCAATAATTCCTTTTAACAAATACCAAATGCCTTTAATAGTATTTGTATAAATATTGGGGTCATTAGGGTTGACAAAAATTAACTGATGGCTCACTATGGTATAGTTAGGTAATTGACTATATACTGCCTATCCGTTGGCTATTATACAAATTCTTGGCAAAATATAGTACTAAGTAATCGACAGGAACTAACACAGTTATTTATTCCTCATTCGGTCATTTGAAGGACCCATTTACTATTGATATTGCCTACGATGATATTTTTCAGTGCATAAACTTAAATTTATCCAATTCAACCTCATATCCAAGTCTGCCTACTTGAATCAAATAGTTAATAACATATATTGCATAGTAAAAAATAGAATTCTTGCTAGCTATTCTCAATAGACATGGTTTTATTTTTTCATTAATAAAGACGGGACATGTCTAAGCTGTCTAGACATATATGACACATAGGTAACCCTACCAAAATGCAAATACCTGCGAAATACCTATATAATTGTCAAGCCAGTCCTAAATTCTTCCTAATTGAATAATTTAAATTTGAAGTAAGGCAATAAGATTGAATGCGATCATGAATATTAATTAGAGTATCTCAGTGTGTTTAAAAATAGGAATTCCATATTTTTATAACATAGTGTATATATATGCAACAAATATCCTTAAAATAGTTAAACCAGTTGATGATAGCTTCCAATTGCACTCCTACCTAGCACATGATGATATCTTGGACATAGTTAATATCGGATGATATCTTGGGCATAGTTAATATTGGCTCACCAATACATAAGCTCCAAGAAACAAGACAATGGCTAATATTTAAAAATTAAATCATTAAGCCTTGAAGTAACATATTTGGTATGAGCTACTAACAAGTGTGACTGAAACAATTTAAGACTACTCTGATGAAAAAGTAACATGACTTATACAGAAAAGTAAGTTAACATAGTTTACGTATTACATATCTTATCAGGAATTTGATCCAAGATATTTAAACAAATAATCATAAACTGGTGGGAAAAGGCTAGATTTGTTAAAACAGTTACCAAAGGGAATAACAAAAGTAGTTATTAAGTTGTGGATAATGTTGTATGATACTAAATTTACACAGATGGCACATGAATCATTCATCAATAAATTTATAAAATGATATCATCAGAGAGGTTTTTGGCAGTAGTGATAAGCAATCTAAAGATAAAGTGGAAGAAGTATAAAGTCCAACCTATATGGAGCTGTGAAAAATGCTCAACTTTTAAAGAATAGTCATGAAGTAAAGAGGATTCCTAGACATGGATCTACTGCACAATTTACATGATAAAATTCAAAATTACCTATGTCCTCAATCAAATTTTCAGACCAAAATTAAAGATTACTTTATATGTATAACAAAGTACTACATGTATTAACTTGACTACTATCTACAAAAGTGTTTATTCCAAAGTGAATATATTAGACAAATATATGTATTTATGCTATTTGGATATTATGGCCATCCCTTATAATGGTTGAATTCACCTGATCCTGAAGTGGCCATATAAAGTGGCTACTACATTATATCTGACTACCAATCTCTAGACGAAGTATTCATAAAGATATACACTGCATTGCAAAAAGTGGAATTCTTGCTAGCTGTTCTCAGTAGACACGATTTTATTTTTCGTTAACAAAGCCAAAACGTGTCTAGACATACTGTATGACACATAGGTGACCCTGCCAAAGTACAGACACCTGCGAGACACATGTGCAATTGGCAAGCCAGGCCTAAGTTCTACCTAATTGGATAGTTTAAATTTGAAGTGAGTTGATAGAATTGAATGTCTACTGAGAACAGTCAGCAAGAATTCCATTTTTTTGCAATGTAGTGTATATTACCATTAAAAAGCATTTAAAGACACAATAGTATACCTGCATAAATTATAAGTTAATGCATCAAGTAATACTACTGAATTGCTTAAAAATGACAATAATAAATTTTCATTGTCATATAAATCCTGCAGTTGAATAAAGGAGTCTAAGTGATCTTTTCTAATTAGGTTTAATTACTACTTTATATAGATTTTAAAATGATGGTAATATATATTTCATTATATTTGAATAAGCCATTTGACTCTTTTAACAATTTTATAACATACTGTATATTTTCTTTTAGAAATCATGTATCCAGTTTGGCTCATTTTATTATTACTTGCATGTTCACATGTTGAGCTGAAACATGTTAGAGGAAAATGGAACAGCTCTGAAATTTTCAAATTTTTGGTAAAATTTGGTTTCCAAAAAACTGTGCTTGACGAGAAATCAGCATCAAGAGGTTATCTATATGGAAATATCACAGTTATTCAGGGCAAATCAAGTAAGTCATAGTTTCTTTTACAAAATTAATATAGCATTGTCAAAATGAACTATTCTTAACCCATCTCCTTGGCCTCTTCTCCCTTAAACTATTTATGGACTCCATCCTTGCTCTAATGCTTCTCTGCTTTTTATGATGTTTTATTAATATTTATAATTTAAATTTTCTAAATTTCATCCTGCATGTGAGAAGCTCGAAGTTTATATTATTTCTTCTCTGTGTTATGGAAAGATTACATTGGACAAACTGGTTAGTCTTACCAGGATAATTTATTAACACTAAACAAATAAACTCTTTTTTCTCATTCTCATATCTGTGGGTCATCAAATGTATCTAAGGATTCTTACTAGACTTTTCCTAGAAATGATTGTTGTTTTGCAGAATCATCGCATTGTTGATAATTTTGAAAAGTAATAGAGTATCCAGTTTGATTATATGTCAGAGTACTGTTTTTGTTTTATTCTCCAATAAATTTTGTACTCTCTGTACCAATAAAGTAGAGCGCGCCATCTTGTTGTTCAAATTAAGATCTAATTTGGAATGTCTCCATCTCTTGCAACACCGGCAACACATCGTTCTGCATCGCTGTCCATTCACAGTTTCTGCGAAAAACATGGGTGCTATGAACCCACCTGCCCAATCAATGATTTTTGGCGAATTTTATTTCTTCAAATATGAAATATGGTAAGTTACTTTTTGGACGCGCCGTATATATGATTTAATATTAAACACGTCCTCTAGCTTGGAATGTAACCAAATAATAATAATTAAAATTATAGATTTGTTAAGCAGAAACAATATCCAAATGAAATTGAAAATTTCCTGAAGTGTTGTATTCGTTTACTAGCTGGTATATCCGGCGTTGCCCAGGAGCGAATGAAAGCTTCTTGTCAAGATTATAAATTTGCAGATGAATCTTCTTTTATCGTAGTAACCACGCCTTATACAGGTGGAAAACAATCGTGCAGTGCGCTGTGTGGTCGTTTCGTTCGCGCGCGCTGGAGATATTCGTGCAACGTTTGTTTGATGACGGGCAGCTCGCTGTTGGGTATTTAGTTTATACGGGCTTGAGACATTGTGCAGCGTATGTTTGATGACAGACAGTGTGCTGTGCGGGGCTTTTTTAGTCGCGTGTGCGAGAGGTTGTAGCGCCGTTACTTTTTAGGAAGCTCACCGTGTTATCACATTCCAAGGATTAAGTAACGATTAATAACTTACTACTGTGTCATGCGCCAATCTTGAGTTTTTAGGAAACAAATATAAAAACTGACAGACAATGGGAAATTGTATAGTTGTTGGTGGATGTTTCTGTTTCAATAATGTACGCATTTTTTCATATTGAAATATATAGGAAACCTGCATATGCAATAATTCGCTTACATGAGTAAGAAGTTTTATGAACAGAGTTTTTAATGAAAAGTATATATTAAAGTTATTTTCAATAAAAATATTTTATGAACAAGGAAACAAGTTTGGCATGATATTACGGTTGGTCTTCTATTGTTTCATTTTATTATTGATGTCCTCTCCTCTTCTACGCAGTTTTGGACTAGAACGCACTATTCTTGTCTTCGTTGAAAAATTCAAAACTCTTTCTGGTTATTCTGCTGTTGAACCTTCTAAGATCATATCTACCGATGATTGATCATTCCCGGTTTTCTGACAGTCCTACATGGTTTAGTATGCTTTAATTATATTCGTTTCTACCTACCGCTTTGGCTTTCGTATCTGTGAGATCAGCTCCGTAATTTCTATTACCTCTGATCAAGTATACGCGTTTATACGCATTTCCAAACGTCGCATTATCCTTTGAATGTGATAACAGTGAGAGATTGTAAAATTATTGTCTGTGTCTCTGTGTTCGCGATTTTCTCCTATACTATCAATCGGGAAAAGCTACTTTTAGTACTCCCCCTGTGAATGACTGGGCACAGCATGCGCAATGTTTTGGGCTATTTGAGAACCTTTTGGGATTAAAAATAGCTAATTACGAAATTTTGTGAATGAATCATACTATATAATCCGTATACTAACTACTCACAAGTAGTGTGCTTATTCGGCCGGTAAAATAATAAAATAATGCTAATTATGACGTCACGTAGCATCGATTCACGTGCGTGTGAGTCAGTAAACTGCACCGAAATCTGTGTGCAGACGAATGAAGGAGGCGGTGACGGCAGTTTTGATGTGTGTGTGTGTGTGTGTGTGTGCGTGTGCGTGTGTGTGCGTGTGTTAGCGTTATTCATTCAAATCGGCCTACCGGCCAATCTCAAACAGTTCCCAGATTAAACCCTAATATATTATTGTTATCTTTAATTGTATACTGTATAATTATGGTTCTGTAGATACTTGTACGTAATAAAATCAATAAAACTGGATGTTGTTTCAATTAGAACGGAAAAAATATAATTCTTCCATGGAAATGGAGACAGCAGCAATTGAATTGCACCCTCAATGCAAGTGATATTGCTTTGGTTAGTTTCCGAGCTAGCACACGTGTTTAATTAACATTTACGAAAATCGATTCACCTATCGTCTCTTAATAACTGTGTCTTAGCTAGTTCTGTTTCTGGACAAGATTGCACAGCTTATCTTATCAACTCTACGGGTGTGTGCACCTGGCAGAACGGCAAAGCTCAACGCCGCCGCTGTTCACTCTGGCCGTGGTCGACGGTGAATACTTTCTCGAACTCTTCGGCAACGCGAGCAGTACTACCGAGGTTCGCACCGCCAATGCATGCCAACGAATGTTCGCTAAAATAGATCGTCACGCCTGGCACCCATACTGCAATCCGAAGGGGCATCTGGACTTTCTGAGGAGCGTGCCCTGCACCGGTCTCTGCCCCGAGGAAGACGAGCCCAGTCGGGTGATTGCGGGGCATCAGTTGACCTACATTATCCAGGATGTCAAACAGCCGAGGTAAATAAAAATCTGGGAACTAGGCTTCATGACATGTACTGTCGCTTGGTCACATTTACAAATTTATTTTAGGCGCACATTTTTACCTTTTTGGAAAGCAGACAGAAAAACACACAATGTTAGAGAGAGAGAGCTATTGCTCATATACAGTCGAACTTTTAACAATCCTGAAAAAAGTTGAAATGGTTTGGACATGTTTGCAGGCACAGCGGTACCCTCTTATAAACCTTTAAGGATCTGTTGATGGCAATCGGAAGCGAAGAATACTAAGGAACGTTAGATAAACAACATCACAGTACAGGAATGAACGCAGTCGAAGCGGACAGGCGACGTTAAATAGATGGAAATTTATGGAGCGAGTTGTGGATGTGGCATAAAGAATGCACTCTCACGAGCCAAAGGTATACGAATTGATTAAAAAATACTGATGATGATGAGTCATGGTAAATGATAAAGAAGGGATCAGATGGTAAATCATTGAGGCCCACAGATGTGATATTCCATTTATTACATGTCCACGAAAGACAGTGTAACCGGAGAGGCACTGTTACTATTAAGCAGATCAACTGTTTGTAAGATTAGATAAGGATTATCCGTCGACCTCTGCTCTTATTCTTCTCTGGTGATGGAGTGAATCTGCATCATCTTCAACCATTCTCAGGCGCCTCCGAAAGCCTGATTTGTAAGACTATCCCTGAGTCCCAAGAAGACCAACTTCCAAAGAAGTATATGCTTTATTCTAGTGGGGATGTACTTCTTGTAAAAGGCAGAAACATATACAAAATTTTTGTAGTTCGAAGAGACACATCTCCAATTTACATTGGTCCTCTGTAGACATAACCTATTCATCAGAGAATAAAACCTTCAAAATTGTCCGTGATTCCTTGGACTCTCGCAAAATTCACATCAGGCTGTTTCTTTTGCTATTCCTTAATAACTCACGACTATATAGGCTCTGTTAGACATTGACGTGACATGTCTATGACACAACGATAATAAGAGGACGGAGGAGATTTGAATAAACTGATCGCATCAGTAATTGGAGCGAAGGAATGATCATTGCGAGAAAGATGACCATAACGAGGAATGCTCACGGGCTTGAAAGAATGGCTAAAACGCATTGAATTGAACTAGACATGTGATGTGAACACACATTAGCAATTATTACTCTGGGAATGTAATTAAACATCGACTATTCTATTATACTGATAAACATTTATCTATCTATCTATCTATCTATATATATATTTACACAATTCATACCAAAAAGCAGACATTCTCACTTTACTTATTGCTTGCATGTTTTTTTAACTTTTGTGGGAAGAAGATTGCAAGGGTTGTCGCTGAAAAAATACAAGAAAGATCAGGGTGTATTAATTATTGGAGGAAAAGTCAATTGTAACTAACCTCAGATTATACGCGGATGGTCCAACTCTTTTGACAAGAGCAAAAGTTGTACTAGAAGAACAAATATGCCATCTAGAAGAAGCTAGTATTGATTCCAGCCTACATATTCAACCTACAAAACCTCACTTAGTGGCGATGTTGGAAACGAATCTTTGATGCTATACATGGAAAAGAAATCAACAAATTATCCAATTGTAACTCTCTGGAATCAGTAGTGTCAGCCAAAGGTGGATCTGAAGCAAAAATCTGTAAACGACTTGCCATGGGGCGAACAGCAACCGTTGATATGACACGAATTTGGCAGTCATCAGACTTAAACTTGGGCCTGAAGATATCATTGAAGAGGTAACTGATTTGGAGCATTGTCCTATATGGACGTGAAAGTTAGGCGTTTGAAAGCATCTGACAATGAAAGGATTCATGCGTTTGAAATGTTGGCATTGAGACGAATGCTTTGCATCAGTTGACTTGAGCACAAGACATGAATTGATTCGTCAAAAGATAAGGATCACAGAACATAATGAACTGAAGGTACAATTAAAAATACGTAAACTGGCAAAATTTGGGCCAAATCAAAGTAGGTCGGAGGCCAAATGCTTGCATTGAATACATACGCAAATGGCAAGGAGGACTTCAAGCATCAAGAAGGAATGCGCGAGGAAGAAGCCGACTTCCCCAAAGGGCTATGCTTCCTTAACGACGATTTGTGACAAGCAGTACTCTTTTCACTTTTCGTTCCTATTGAGTTCATTTACTTCACTTCGTTATCTATGTCGCTTTAAAAATTGCATTCAGCAAAATATGTAAAAAAATATGTATCGCTGAAACTTTGCTGCATTACGGCGGAGTTTTGTTTAAATTTGTTCAATTTTCGCTTATCCGCGTTGCCATATTCTCAATATATGTGGCATATATGTGCATCAGAATTCTCCTAATTGCCAGGTACTGGTTTGTGAGTCTGATCGCATGTACGCGCAACCCGAACACGTGCCAGTGGGAGAGTACAGCGGGCAAGGCGCTGCAACTCAACTATGATCTCTGGCTGGTCAACGGTGCTCCCCATCTGAAGCATTACAACAAATTTGAGTACCAGTTCTCCTTCGATGACCACGACACTATCGAGCTCTTCCTCTTCTTCACTCTGGCCTATCTCCTATTGGCTATCTGCTTTCAGGTAAATGTTGTGGTATTCTGTTGTTGTTTTGGTGTGTAGTAGAATGCGCTTTGATTGTGCATCTATTATATAGACATTTGTTTTAAACTTTCGCTGAGGAGGCGTTTCATTTGTATTCTAATCGATATTTTTTCCAGAGAGGGAGTGTTTGTTGGTGATGTTTGTTTTATCAGATAAAGCTCAGTATACTGTATACTCTTTATGTTTCTTGTCTGAGCGTGTTTATGATTTCCAACGAGAAAGTCTGTCTTTCATCTGCCAGGCAGTGGCGTATCCAGGGGGTGCTTTGGGTGCTCGAGCAACCCCATCCAGCATGTTGGCGCCCCTATTTCAATTATGCTCATAACTTAACTATGCGTTTTATATATAGATATGTAATATAGTTGTATATATATCCACTAGATATGCAATCTAAATTAAATCTTTTAATACCGGAATTACTGGTAAAGCTATTTCGGTCAAAATACTGACTGCTCTTCGGGAAACCGGATTAGATGCAAATAATTTAAGAGGCATAGCTTTCTATGACAGGATCAAAGAAGGGAGCAGCAGCAATGATACAAAAGGAATATCCTTTAGCTCTGTACCTTCTGTGCTTCACATTGTTTTGATGGAGTTCGATAAATATTCGCTTCAAATCGCATCAAACTACAGCAATAAAGGGTTTGATTTTAGTGCCATCATTGCTATCCGATAATCTGGATGAATCAATCCGACATGTGAAGAAGCTCACAATGCTATATTAAAAGGATCTCTCTGATCCAGAAAATATAATCACCGAGTATGATATGTGGCGAACTAAATGGAAAATACAGTGCGAAATTAATCTGGCCAGCAATATTTGCCTAGTTCTCTAACTGCTGCTTTTCGACACGCAACCATCATATTCCCCAATATTAGGGTTCTACTTGCCATTTTATGTACTCTGCCGGTGACAACATGTTCTGCTGAACCTTCCTTCATCGGGCTAAAAAGAATCAAAACAAATTTAAGATCAGCAATGACCACTGACCAGTCATCGCCTCTCTGGTCTAAGTCTACTACATATTCACTGTGATATCCCGGTAAAGGTTGATGAGATAGTTGATGAATTTGCCAGCAGACACTCTCTTCGTTTGCCATTCATCAACATGTTAGGATAGGCTTTCTTTATTCGCATCACAAATATTGCCCCAAACGAACCTTTGTTATCTAATTTATGTATAAACTAGTTTGAAAAACTAAAATTAACTGTATCTTTCCCAATTCCACTTTGTAATGTTACACGAATGAATAAAAAATTCTCATTGCATTGTTTCTACCTTAAGATTGGCTCCCCTCAAGCCCTTAGCACCCCCTTAATGGAAATCCTGGATACGATACTGCCAAGGGCCTGTTTCATAAAACTTACAAGTGCTATAAGTGTTGGCCTACAAGTATAGAACTAATATTACAAGTTAATCATTCTAGGCCATTCTATTTATAGTTCTATGCACTCTACATTACACAGACACGTGTCGCGATGGAGGAAAATAAAAGCGGTTTAAAGATAGTATGATTGAAAAAAGACACTTTGTTTGTCTCCAATCACGCGATAAACTGCACCGCAGGAGAAGAACCGCGTTGCGTAAAAAAAGTATAGTCTCGGAGAAAGCGAGAAATTTCGATCGCTATATTGTGCTCCAAAACGTGCCCAATTCAGTTCAGAATATCTACTACGATATCCTCGCCAAATCGAAATTTCTCGGTCGAGAAATTCTTGTTTTAAAATGGTGTTGTCTTCTGTGATTTATTTGAACGAAAAAGTTAAAACCATCGCCGTGAAATCCATCGCAACAATTGTAGCGCTTGTAAGTTTTATGAAACAGACCCCAGACCAAGGTGTTTTGAGGCAGAGCACAGGGAATAAATACCACAGTTAATCTGGCAGAAGTGTGGAAATCAAAGGACCTGAGTTTATTGTTTGAAAATAAAGCTGCGAAAGTTCTGGTATCGAACATTGCCTTGTATAGATGTGAAAGTTGGACATTCAGGAAGTCAGAGGAAATTATGGTCTGGATATTTGAATTTTGGCTGTGGTGAAGAGTGCTGAGAGTAGGACAAAGGAATGGATGAGGAATTTTATAAGAGTTCCACAAGAGGAAGGTTTGTTGGAGATGGTCAGGAAGAGCTGAATCTTGGCTACAGTGGAGGAAGAGGTGTGTGCGAAAGGAAGGATTCGAATGGATCGATACCCTACTCTGAGAAATTGGAGAGAAGAAATGGTAAATACGAGGAAGATGGCCACGGCCCTGAAAACGGAACTGAACTGCACTGGGTTAGTGGACGCGTCTCTATAATCATTGGCGGCTTATGGTTTGTTTAAACAACGTTCTTCTTGTAGAGTGTTCATCTTAAGCGGTCGAATCGCGAACCGATTCCCTTTATGGATGTATGTATGTATTGTATTTTACCACTCAAATCTGTACAAAGTACACTGAAGGTGGGATTACAAAAGAGGAAACAAAAAAGAGAGTTACGCATTAACCATTTAATAAAAATTAAAAGTGAGTTTTTTAAACTCTGCAAGAAACAAAAGCCCCCACGTGCACCCGCAATTCGTGCTATCGGACAGCCAAAGTCTTGGAGCCACTTGAGAGCGCAGATTGATTTCGATGGTGGACGAAGGCGCTATTTCCACGAGATCGACAAGGTAGTGCGGAGCCAGACAGTTCAGGCATTTAATGTAATGATGAAGGTTGATGAGGAGTTAGAGAACAAGTGTCTGGTTATATGTTGAAGATTGATAAAACCATTTCTGCTTTGAAGCACAAACCTATCTGTTCGGAATCTGCTGCATCTAGTTTGTTTGTTTGTTTACCCGGCCTCGCCCAGAGGATTGAGGTGTAGCACAAGGCTACTGACAATCCCAGTATCTAAATTACTAGTCGTTTAGTGCATAGAGAAAATGCACCAAAATCGGGTACATCCAGAGTTAAACTACCTAAACTTGTTTTGCCGGTGTTTAGTGGCGATCGGTTGCAGTGGCAGTCGTTTTTTGATGTCTTAACTTCCACTATTCATAACGCACTATTGATTGTCTAACGGGTGAGGAAAAGAATGCATAAAAGGTCTGAGCATTACTGAGGAAAACTACATGGCCATACGGAAGATGCTCATTGCAAGATTTGGAAATGACTATGAAAGAAGACAAGATGATATCCGGAAGCTGCATAATTTAACGTGCACTGGCTCAAGCGTCAAGCAGTTACGCACATGTTTTGATGAAATAAATTCGAGTAAATTCAGTCTTATACATTTGGGCCTGTCACCATCAAATAATAAGTCGTTTTTACACCTATTTTTCTATCAAAACATCCCGAGCCAATTCGGTTTGAAATACTCAAGTTGCATAAGCGTAATTCAGATGGAGCTATCACATCACTGAAAGTATTTCTAGAATTACTTGACCATGAGATTGCTGTTCGCAACACAGCAAGTTTACAGTTTTCTGTTGAAAGTGAACCGTCAAGTTCTTCTATAAAATCAGTTGATCTTACCGCCTTGGCATCTGCTTTGTTGTCTACAACTGACACTCACTCGAATGTACATCGTCCATACAACCAGTCTACATCATCAGAATGCGCTTTTTGTGGGGAATGGCATTCTTCAGTCAAGTGCAGGAAAATATCTGATATATACAGGAGAGATAGAATATTTCTAAAACAAAAAAGTTATGCTTTGTTTGCCTTCGCGCGCGACATAGCAGTAAGCAGTGCTTTCAAATGAAACAATGTTCTGTTTGTGGGCATTATCACCACATTAGTTTGTGTTATGGTAAGGTAACATCTAAAATGTCAACAAAGAATTCTGGGAGTAGTACTTCAAAAGATGCCGTCGCACCTTCTCGGCAGTTAACGGAAAAGTCAGATGTGGCCATTTCTAATATTTCTATACCTGCTACCATCTTAAATGGGGAGGATGATGTTCCCAAGATGAATTTATTGTTAGGTGGTAACCTGTTAGTTTCTATGCCGACAGCAGAATGTATTTTAAGGTCCCCTGTTAATGGAAAATAAGTAGTAGGAAGGATATTATTAGATTCTGGAAGTACTGCAACTTTCACCAAGAAGGATGTGTGATGCTAGACGTTTTCTGTAAATACCTTAAGTGGTATTACTTCTGGCATGAGTCAGAAAAAGTATAGTTTCAGATAAGGAGACTCAGATTTCATAGATATGACAGGGAACACTGTAGAGTCTATTTGCGTTCCACACGGGTCTGTCTCGGTTACCGAATTTGAACATTTTCAGTAGTTAGAATTTGCCGATCCTTATGATCTGAGAGATAGTCTTCAGTCAATTGATGATTTGGTTGGATCAGATCAGTTCTTCAATATTGTAACCGCGGTAATATAATTCAGGATAAGTCTGGCCTTACTGCATTATCCAGCAAACTAGGTTGGCAGTTGTTGGTCTTGTTCTTTCTTTATTATCGGCCGATAATTCTGCGAATGTTTTATGATATATATCTTTTAAAAAATTTCGACTGAATCGAATTGGGTTAATCGCAGATGTTGAAAAAGCATTCCTTATGGTTGGGATAACTTCTTCAGAACGAAACTCATTACGTTTTCTGTGGCTTAATGAAACTGATAGTTCCAAAATAGAAGATTGGAGGTACACGCCTTTGCTCTTTGGACTAAATTGTAGTTCTGCAATTCTGCAAGAAGTTATTCTGCATCATTTGGCGTAAACTGTCACAGACCCCAAATTGATGCAAAAGTTATCCGGTGAGATTTATGTCGATAATCTGGTGACTGGATGTGATGATGCTGCAGGATGTCTGAATATTTACCGTGATTCAAAATCAGTGTTTAATTCAGCAAATATGAATTTGCGACAGTGGGTATCAAACAATAGCCGTGTTATGGAAGAAATTGCAAGCAGTGAGTCCGGAGATAAAGGTGTTTTGGACAAAGATATTGTGCCTGTCCTCGGTGTACCTTAGAAGGTCAAAGAAGATATGCTTTGCTTTGATCTTTCCAATGTGTCAGCTAAAACTGCTTTGCTCCCATGTACAAAGCGCTCTTTCTTGAAAGTTTCGGCCAGTATATTTGATCCATTTGGGCTTTTTTCGGCTACCACAATAATTCTTAAATGCCTTTTACAGAAGCTATGTTTGGATAAAATTGGTTGGGATGATGAGTTGCCAAAATAAGTATTGGAAGTTTGGCTCATTTGGAAGAGTGAGTTGAGTAGATTTTCATTTGAGATTCCCAGATATCTATATAGCATTCACAAGGTTGTGCTTAGCACTCAGCTGCATTTTTTTCGGATGCTTCTGAACGAGCATACTCAGCAGTCATTTATCTTCGAACGAGGTATATTGATGGTCCCATTGACGTACAGTTGATTACTGCTAAGGGTAGAGTATGCCCTGTCAATAAACAGACTATTCCTCGGCTTGAATTACTGGGAGCGGTAATTTTTAATCGCATACTCTCATCAGTACGAAACATTTATTCTGAGTCTACTGTGTTTTGCTGGACCAACTGTATGACTAGACTACATTGGATAGTGAATGACAAAATTTGGCCCACGTTTGTGAGAAATCGAGTAAATGAAATTCGATGCCATACTTCCCTCGTTCAGTGGAACTTCTATCCGGGTGACTGTAACCCTGCTGATATAAACTCTTGTGGCATAACACCTGTGGCTCTCATGAAATGTCCAATTTGTTGACATGGCCCATGATGGCTCAGCCTTGGTGAAGTCGAGTGGCCAGGTGTATATCTGAATATAGATATCAGCCGAAGAAGTTGTATGCTTACCAACTGGTCATCAGGAATTCTCTATGGACCAAGTAATTGATATGTCCAGATTCAGTTCTTTGACAAGATGGCTTTATGTGACAGCGTTTGTTTTCAGATTTATTTCTAATTTGAAATCTATAACGTTTACTGAGGAAAGGGGAAAATATGGTTGTTTGGAAATTGGAGAAATAGAAACCGCAATTCAAAAATGTTTTACTTCGTTAAAGAGATTAGTCATATTCAAAATTCGACTTCAAGCACTAATTTAAACAGAAATCTTCAGCTATTTTTAGATAGTTCTGTTCTTCTCCGATGCAAAGGAAGATTGGGAGAAGTTGCAGTGCCATATAATGAAAATCGCCCATTACTGGTACCACGTGATCCGTATTTTGAGAAGCAAATTAAAAATGATGCTCATTCCAAAATGTTGCACTCCGGTGTCTTCAACTCTAGAGAAAATTCGGGAATCAATGTGGATCTTGAATGGTCGGCAACGTGTGAAGTCTGCCTTGTATAAATGTGGTACTTGTCGCAAAGTTCAAGGTAGTCCTTACGCAGCAAAGGATGTTCCTCAATTGCCGAAATGTAGAGTTGCTTTTGATGTGAGGGCATTTCATACTGTGGGTTTGGACTATTGCAGCCCGCTGTTGTACCGCAATGGGGAGGAGGTGCAATCTCTTACTTTAGCGTCCCAAACTAAAAAAAAAATATTTTTATTTAAATATCGTAAGCATCACAAATCTTCCCCAAGGTTATGGACATATAACGGTTAACCACAGTGAGAATTTCGTCGATCCAGGCAACCCAGATGCCCATACGCAGAGTATTAAGTCATTTTGGTCACATGCCTAGAAAAAGTTAAAACAAACAAATGGGACGAGCCGCGCATTGTTCACTGGGTACCTGGAGGAGTTCAAGTGGCGATGGCGCAACAACACCTATGAGACTGCAGGTGGAAAAGCATTTCAAAAGATTCTGACATCAATTAATGAACAGTATCCCATGTAGTTAAACTCTATTTTGTACTTTTTCTGTATAATAAACATATTTTAAAAAATTTTTTGTTTGAGTTTGGGACTCTAAAGTAAGAGATCGCCCAGATGGTAAATAACATTATTTATAAAGCACTTATAGCTTCTAGGATTATTAATATTATACTTAATATAGAACCCAACAATTTCCTGAATGCGAATGGCCTCCGACCAGGTCCAAATGGATTCACCATTATATCTTGGACTTGCGGCATCTCTCTGGCTTGAGATGTGACATGCCTTCATCTCCTTCATCACCCTCTATAAGTCATACAAAAATTTCATATTCGAGCGAGTCCTAGATTTAGAAAACTCTGAAAGCAAAAAGACAAGAAAATAAGCTCCTCTGTCTAATAACTATCATTTCATTCCACTGGTACTGGCACTGGAAACCTGCTGCAATTATGGTCCTCTTGTGGAAAGCTTCTTTAAGAAACTCGACAAACTCCAAGCTGAGAAAATGAACAAGAAAAGAGCTGGCTTGTTCCTTGACCTTAGATAACTGGCAAAGGGGAAATGCAAGGACTGTTTTATTCTCCATTTACCAACTCCAAGACCTATTTTAGCCACAATTGACATTGTACTTTGTTTTTATATTAAATATTACAATTATACATATATATAAAATATAGCATTTCTTAGACTTTCACTTAGGATGGATATTCAAGGGAGTAGGAAGGCCTACTTCGTTGGGTATTTGGATTTAATAGGACGGGCCTAGGGCAGGGGTGGGGGGGCCCTTTTGGAATAAATTTATTTCAGTCATGGACATATTACCAGCAATGCTGTGAAATTTTGGAATCCTTGACCTTGCTGTGAAATTTGTTCATTTTAACTATAAATAAGCCTTTTTG